>CAUYRH010040827.1:0-11804 GCA_963574655.1 Perodicticus potto
TGAAATCTCTCCCACTACCAGGAGCTTTGGTGTTTTCTGTATTCTTTTCTGTAAATCAATTCTGTCTTATCACGGACGGGTGGGGGGGGAATAATGTAATGAAGAATAATAAAATACATGTATTTAAAAAAAAAAAAAAAGAGTGGAATTTTCCTTTAGTTCTGGGGTTATACTCTTACGAAAATACCCCCAGGACCTGAAGAAGCCTTTAGGGCCAAGAATGTTTCCCTCCCTGACAAGCACCCGCATTCCCAGGGATGTGATTCCCAGTCCCCGCTGGGCCAGGGCAGGACTCCAAAGGAGGGGACATGCTCTTCAGCCAGAGCAGGAGGCCCAGCCCTGCACTCCCCAAGCAGATGTGAGTCCTCAAGGTGTTTTCTTTTCCTTTTTATATTTGAAGAAAAAACAAAACTCTCCACACTCCTTGCATGCGAAATGGTGCTCGTGCTGCCACCAGACAATAATTTTACAGTTACACGATGACCCTTGTGCAAAGAAAAGAGGAAAAGCCTGTACTCTGCCCAATCCAAACCCAGGAGAGCCAACCTTTGGAAAAGCCCAGGTCGCCAAAGATCAAACTCACACACTGAGGAACAACAGGAGGTTGGGGAGGCCGGGGCGGGGGAGAGGACAGAGAAGGAGGAAGCATAAAGTTTAAAGGTCAAAACAAATGTCAACCTAACACCAGTACTGTATGAACAGCACACAGCCTCACTGCTAGACAAATAAATGCTGCCGGGGAGGGAAGAGGCTTTATTAACTCTCTTTCTGGAATCATACACATAGGAAGTCTGTTCCATCACATAAGCGCTAAGCACAATATTTATCCCTTGTGGGGATAAAATCACAGAGTTGATATTGAATCCACAACAAAGGGCTTCTCCATTCCCTTCCCAGCCAGCCACTGTTCTTGCTGCACCCTTTAGGGGCCTACGAGCCGGAAATATCCACAAAGATTTTGATAAGAGTGGAGAGGACCACATGCTGATGAGAATGCAGGACGCAGAGCTGCCTCCACTTTCTGCCGGCTCTTTCCCAGGCATGGCGTAGTCCCTCTGAGCCCAGCGGAGGCCTGAGATGAATGGCATCCCCACCTTGTCCTCACTGTGAGAGTCTCTGACCCTGTGCCTAGCTCTTTGGGGATCCTACCTCTGTGTCTGGACCCTACATGGAAAATGCCACTTTGCAGAGCTCTAGGCATTTAAAGAGAAACCACTGGGAGCCTTATCTGGGCTTGTCCCTTGCAGGGTCTATAGTCTGAGCTCTCTGCCTATGCCCACTGTGCCTGCCAGGCTGACTACTCACTTGGGTCACCTGAGAAAACAGAAAGAATGCGTGTGTGTGTGTGTGTGTATGTGTGTGTGTTTGTGTGTGTGTGTGTTCCCAGCCCCATTCTCAGAAGTTCTAATTCAGTAAGAACTGAATGTAAGAATCTGTACATTTTAAATGTTTCTGGGTAACTCTGATGCCTAAAAATGTGTGTTAAACGCTATCAGAGATCATGGAATTGGGTTCCTTTAAGTTGAAACCAGTGGTCTAGGACAGGCAGGTCACTGTGATAGCCATCAGGATAACAGATGACGTGGCCAACTCACTCCAAATGTGGTTCTCTGCACTCTGTTCAAGTAGCAATCCTAGGTCTGGAGGCCTCCTCTATCCTCAGGCCTTCTCTGACTCTGGGAGTGCCTTCTCCAATCCACCGTTCTCTGCTACCACCCTACTGTTATGAAATGGGTGACTGTGCACCTTCTGGTGTGCAATGTCTCCCTTACTCTTTGATTTGTTTACTGAGCTCCCTGACTTCTGTAGAGTTATCCTCTACAATTGAAAACTTTGGAAGACATGACACAAAATTTCTGTGAGCTGTTTCTAAAGAACTAAGGCTAGAAAATGTTTTGCTCTGGCAAGTGCAAACAACAAAAATACTGTAGCGGGAGGTATTTCTCATTTAACTTCCAAGTGCAGATGATTAAGAAAAATGGAACTCCTAAGGACACTGAAAAAATACCAAAATTCAAGACTGAAAGAATAACTTAAAGGTAATAAACAGATGAAAAATATGCCGAATAAAGCAGGTGGACTCAGAAGATGCTTAATGTCTAATTGTTCAAGAGCCAAGGGAAGGTGAGGACGTTAACTCACCATCTCCCCCAGGATCAACACTGGACAAACCAAGGAGGTTCTGCTCTTTTCTCGGAGCTCCCCATCAACACTCAGCACATTTTACTTCATTTCCCCCACCTGAACATGATGGACACAGGTCCTCACTTTCATTTTCCTCGATAAACTCCACAGAAACTCTTCTTGTCAACATGTCAGTAATCAGTTATTGGTATTTCACTTTGAATACAAGTCAGTAATATCTCCCCTATAGAATTTGCACTATTTCTCAAAGGAGCTGGGAGGTTGGCAGGGAAAAAGTGAGAAAGAGCATATTCTTCTTTCCTTTTGTAAGAATTTCAGGATCCACTAGGAGTCTCTAGATAGCTTTTGGGAGTGAACATCCTGGCATTTCTATAATCAAATTTCTTTCCCACACACAGATTAGTGTACCTTTGACACGTGACACGGTCTAGATGGTATGTGGGCACGTAGGTGCTGTCAGGTCCCAATGACACCCTCTTTGGAAAGAAGACCCTCACCACAGCTGAGTATGTATGTATCTAAAGATGCTAAATAGCTCTCAGCCTCTTCCACCCCATAACAACAGGAAGGCAGTACTTCATAAACTTATATGCAGCATAAGAATGGAAAGAAAATTGAGTTTTGTGCATGTGGTTTCCTGTTTGTTTATTTGCACTCGATTTTCTAGAAAGACTCTTTCCTAGGAAAGAATGAAACTTTTACTTCTCCAGTCTGAGTTCTCATCCAGTAGGTACAGGCTATCTCCCTACTTCCTACTTCCAGGCACTGAAGACATCTAAGGTAGAAGAAGAGAAGAAATCATTGGGAAGTTCAGAATCTCTTGGAGAACTTGGATGAATCAAGGCAATCAAGGTGCTTCTCTCCATAAAGACACATTCCCAAGAAATAACATCCAATAATCACAGAGATTAAAAAGTTCACTTTGAAAGGACCTTCTTATAATTGAAAATATCAGGATGTTGTCCTTTTTTACTTCCTAGTAACTTGCAGTTGTTAGAACAAAGACTAATATCAAACCAATAAAGTTCAATGAAGAACCAAAAAATATCAGTTTCAGGCAAGGCCAAAGTTTCCAGAGGTTGGAAATAAACACAAAATAGTATAAAGACAGAAAATGGGCACATGTTAAGTGAAAAGGGTTCTAGGCTCCTGTGGACATATCCAACTGTTGGACCCCTTGAATCTTGGTGAGTTTGTTTTCTGGACCAGCTGTTTTACCAAATCCCAGGCACAGCATCCTCACTGGTTCCCTGGCTCAGCTCTGCACATTTAGCTGTCCCGACAGCTTAGTTAACCCTTCTCTACCATCCTAGTTCACCTCCCTCCCCGTCACTGAAAGAAAGTCACTAGCATGTGTGCTATGCCCAACAGGTCCCAATGCCCCCCTCTCTTAACACAGTTGTTACAAAGAGGAAAGAGTCTATCAGCCTGTCCTTCCCTCCAAACCTCCCTGTGGTTAAGGAAAATGACACCAGCACAAGAAGGCTTTGTCTTACTACCAAGTGTTTCCCCTGGATTTTCTCAACCGATCAGGGGCAACTGTCAAAATAATAAAGTCTTCAGTAAAATGCATCTCTCTATATACTTTATATAATTCTTTCAACAATTCAGAAACTATGGGTTTCTTGCATAATTCATTGTCTGATATGGTTAAGCAATAATCACTATAAACCCACTAATGGGAAACTCAAATCTCCTTAGAAGAAAAAGAACAAAACACCTGGTAATTACCAGAAAACTAGATAAATATGAACAAAATCCTTAGCTAGTCTTGACAGATTCCTAATGGAGCAACTTGTATTGTAACCAGCCCAATTCTTCCAACAATTATGAAAGAATTAAACTGAATGAAGAAAACTGAAAACATCACACCCTCTCCTAAGCTCCGCATCACACAATTTAACATACCACACATGTACCATGCACACACACCACAGAAGTATTTCCTAATATTTAAGTATTTGTATATGTGTGAGTGTTTAAAATATCTTTAGAGAAATTTTTACTTTAGATCCTAATATGTAAAATAGATAGGAACAAAGTTCCTGTGTTTAGAGTGGAGCCAGAACAGATTTCTACCGTTTAGCAATCTCTTGGCAATCAATATTGGACTCGGAGGCATTGGGGGCTCCCAAGTCACAGCTTAAAGATCACCAGCCCAGACTCTACAGGAGTTGATGAACAACAGTTGGGTTCCTCTTCATAGGAGAGGGGTTGCTGACCTTGCCCCTCATTCCAAGGGCCATTTGACTGAGCGCCTACTATGCTCATGTACAGGGATACTGAGATAAATGACACATGAATCGCAATACCAAGGAGCTCACAGTCTAATGGGAAAAAAAAGTCATCAGAGTTTTCCAAAGCATCACATCAAGCAAGGAGATAAAGGTAGTCACAGGATGCTGTGGGGTTATAATTTTCATCTCACCAATAATTTTGGGGATCCTTTTTCAAAGTAGATTATCCTTTAATTCAGTAGTTTTGTTAATTCCGAGGCAAAAGATTGGCCAGCTGAAAAAACTGAGTATATTTAAGGCTTGTTTGAGACCAACTCAAGAAAATCTGCTCTTTCATTTTATCCTTACTTATTATCCTCCCTGCAAATAAATGATGATGCCAATTTTTTAAAGATAGAAGAATAGCAAAATTTTCACACTGTATCAGACAGAGGACATCTCTCCCAGGATCACAATGTTGCAGATGTATTGTTGCCTACACCTATACTCATCACAATGATTAAGGTTACATTTAATGCGGCTCGGCGCCTGTGGCTCAACGGGCTAAGGCGCCAGCCACATACACCTGAGCTGGCCGGTTCGGATCCAGCCAGGGCCCGACAAACAACAATGAAGGCTGCAACCAAAAAATGGCCAGGCGTTGTGGCGGGCACCTGTAGTCCCAGCTACTTGGGAGGCAGAGGCAAGAAACTTGCTTGAGCCCAGGAGTTGGAGGTTGCTGTGAGCTATAATGCCACAGCACTCTATCCAGGGTGACAGCTTGAGGCTCTGTCTCAAAAAAAAAAAAAAAAAGGTTACATTTAATGCAATTTCATAACTCATATACATACGTATATATATATATATATATATATATACATATATATACATGCATACGTATATATATATACATATATATACATGCATACATATATACATACATATATATGTATATATGTATTTCAAATATTTCATATAACCATTTTAGGGACGTAAAGAGTTCCTAAATTGACCGGGCATGATAGCTCACACTCTGGGAGGCCGAGGCGGGTGGATTGCTTGAACTCAGGAGTTCGAGACCAGCCTGAGCTAGCATAAGATCCCGTCTCTATAAATAGCTGGGCATTATGGCAGGTGTCTGTATTCCCAGCTACTTGGGAAGCTGAGGGAAAAGGAACACTTGAGTCCAAGAGTTTGAGGTTGCTGTGAGCTATGATGATGCCAGGGCACTTTACTGAGGGCAACAAAGTAAGACTCTGTCTTAAAAAAAAAAAAAAGCTCCTAAATTGAATACCAATTTGACAAGTTGAAATTATTAGTTTCCATTCCTGTGTTGAGCTAGAAACCCTTAAGTTTGAGGTTCTAGTCACAGTTGGTGACTCTTCTAAGAACAAAACAGTTTCTGATAAGTAGATGTGATCTTGCCTCGGACAATGTAATTTACTCCCACATAACCTATGGAGTCTTTAATAGCTCCAGAATTCTATTTTTCTTTGTGGTAATATAATGCTGTTATTTGAGGGAATGAAAGAAAACACTCCCACCAAGGAGAACAATAAAGGAGTACATGACCTTGGGAAGGAAGATGACGGTCATGCAGATGACTGCCGAATCTTTGCTCGAGGACCCTCAGGAGAGGGGCTTGAGAGGGCCTACCTCCCGAGAACCTCCATTCCTCTTGAATAGCCTTTCTAATTTTTTTTCAAGGAAAATATGTTCTTAAATTGATCCAAAGTTCTGTCTCCCTGTGACTCCTACCTATCAGTTCTAAATTTTCTCTGTGAAACCACATGGAACTGAAATTCTCCCCTTCCCAGGGGACAGGCTTCCAAGGGACCTTACACACAGGCCTCTGGAGCTTTCTCCACTTAAAGGAAACCCCACCACTCTGAACAACTATAATAGGACAATACTCAAAGACATAACTGTTAGAGATTATCACCATTCCTTTTAATTTTTTTAAACTGTGGCAAGATATACATACATAAAATTCATCACCTCAACCACTCTGAGGTGTACAGCCAGTAGTATTAAGTGCATTCACATTGTTGTGCAACAGTCACTACCATCCATCCACAGAACTCTTTCATCTTGCAAAACGGTAAATCTACACTCATTGGACAAGAACTCCCCGTTCCCTCGTCCCCTTACCACTAGCAACCACCACTCTCCTTTCTATATTTACAAATTTGACTATTCTAGATACTCATTTGTGTGGAATCATGCACTATTTTTCTACTTGTTTCACTGAGCACAGTATCCTCAAGTTTCATGAATGTCATAGTATATATTCAAATTTCCTTCCTCATTAAAGCTAAATAATATCTGATATTACCATTCATTTTTACAGATATGAAAAATCAAGGCTACAGGTTAAGAACCCTCCTGAAGTTATACAACCAGAGGTGAAGCCTGGCCCATGGCTCCCGGTCCAGTGCCTGCCCATTGACCCCTCTATATTTTCCAGATGTCCTGAGTATTTCAATGTGGAGTGAAACCAAATAGTAAAGCTCCTTTATCAACTTTCCCCAGGCAAAGAGCTTATCTTGTTCTTGTGCTTCCAAGAATAAGATAAGCACACACACCCAATGGGAAGTACCTTTCAGACAAAAAAGAATTTAGAGGCTGAGAGATTGCCATTCTCAAGATCTGAGCACTGGCGAAGGAACCAGAATAGGAAGCCTATGGATTTAGTCCTACTGTGAGCTAGCTAATAAACACCACTTACTTAAGTATTATTCTAATTATTACTACATTTATTCTGTTTGAGTTTGAGGGGCCAGTAAACTGACATTTCTCTTTCTTTTCTAATACTGAAACTCAAGTTCCTATAGTAGGTGACAAAGGGAGGGCAATGCCTCCTGGATAATTGTTTGTTTTTATTTATTTGTTTAATCTGGATATGTGTTGCTCTCTTTCCTGCTGAGAAATAAGGAAGGGCATAAAACAGTGTAACCAGAGTAGGACTCAGTCTTTCCTTACAGCTATTACTTCTTAATAAAGAGTAGCACTTCTACAAGGGATGAGGTTACTGTCAGAGACAGCATGATTATTAATTAATCACAAATAATGATTAATTTGATCTGTGCCAAAATAAACTGGATCTTCTACTCACTAAATAATTATTCTGTAGCCTGGATACCATTTCCACAGGGTTCAGAGAAGTTAGTGGCCATTTATCACATTAAAACAAAACAAAAAAGACTACATGAGCAAATGAGGATAAAATTAGAAAACATCACCAAAATAAAGTCAAATGCCTTTACATCCACCCACAGAATGCCTGTTTCAAGCTAGAAACAACAACAATAACAACAAAAATCCCTATTTTGCTGTCTTTTGCCAAAAAAAGAGAAACAGAATCGACTGGATGTGTACCCTTCTCTAAGCAAACAAAAAGAGCCAGACCTGATTTCCTTCTTAGAGAGGGAAAGTACATCTACCTCTTCAATTGATCTTCATTCTGGTAGGTAAGACATCAGCCCCCATCCAACACTCAAGGAAACTGGTTTGTGACGCTCAGGTGAATTTCTTAAAACCACAGAGCGTGTTTATAGCAAAACTTGTATTGACCCAAGGCTTCCACATTGAGAACTTTCCTTTGCCATGGCCTTTAACAAAGTTCATCTTCGGCCGGATCCCTACCTTGACTGTCTCCTCTGAGCTCTATTTTTAAAGGGGATTATTTCATGGATCATTTTACAAATATTAGTTTAGCATGCACCCTGTGCCAAGCACTAAGCTCTAGGCACAGGATACATCACGAGTGGAACAAAGACCCTACCCTCAAAGGGCCTGTACTCTAGCAGAGAAAGGCAGATAATAAGCAAATAAATAAGTAAAATACATAGTACATCATTGAAAAATATATTCTAAGTATAAAAATAAAGCATGTCAGGAGCAACAGGGGTAGTCAGATGGGGTAGAATCTGTAATTTTATAAAGAATAGTCAAGAAAGGCATCCATAGGTAACTGATATTTAGGAAGAGGTCAAGGGCAAACCTTGCAGCTATCTGGGGGAGAGGCTTCTAGGTACAAGAAACCATAAAAGCCAAGTGTCTGCAGTAGTTAGGACTTAAGGTATCTTGTAAAGTGGAAAAGAGTTGAGATGCGGCCAGACAGAGGTCAGCTCCCTTATGAGTGTCCGCAGGCCACCGCACAAAATTGGCTTTTGCATGTAATGAAATGGGAAGTCATCGGAGGATTTGGAGAAGAAGGGCATCCAAATTTGACTGATGTTTTAAATGATCATTCTTGTGACTGTGTGAGAAAAAGAATGGCTATATGAGTTTGGAGCTCAGAGGGTAGAGATAAATGGTCCAGGGTAGAGATAAAAGTTTGGCAGTTTTATGTGTGCAAATGTTACTTCATGACAGGAGAAAGGATAGACAGAGTAGAAAAGAGGTTAGAAAACTGAGTCCTGAAGCACTTTAATATTTAGAGGTTAGGCAGATGAGGAAGGAAAAGCAAAGGACTCAGAAAAGGAACTGCCAGTGAGCTAGTGGGAGAATAGAGAGAAAGTCGTGTCCCAGAGACAAAAGGAAAATGTTTCAAAGAAAAGAGAAGGTCCAGTGTATCAAATGCAGCTGAGAGGTCAAATAAGAACAGGAAGGAAGGAAGGAAGGAAGGAAGGACGGAAGGAAGGAAGGAAAGAAAGAGGGAGGGAGGGAGGAAGGGAGGAAGGAAAAAGAAACAAAGAAAAGAAAGAAAGAGAACTAATGCTATCAGAAGTGTAGGAAGAGTGTGGAGCAAGATGGCGACTGAGTAACAGCTTCCTTGCAACTGGGCACAGTGAGACTGGGGAGAGAAGACTTCAGGCATCTCTGGCTGGTGGGATCTGCCCAGAAACATCCCTTTGGGGATGCACAGAGACAGCATGAGACTTCTGGACCCCCTGAGGAAGGCAAAAGCAGTGGAGATCTGGCAAGTGGTTGCGTGTGTTCACTGGGTCTAATCCTGCCGGCAGCTATGGGTGCAGCAGCAGTGAGATTGCAAGCTGGAAAGGCCTTACCTGTGAGCTGTTTGGGTTTCATTTGGACTTGGCACTCAGTTAAACTCCCTTGGGAGAACTTAGGCAAGAATGCAGAGGTTTTGAGTGTTGTCTGGGGCCCCAGAGTGGACCATCAAGCCAGATGGAGCTACCAGTGTTTGGTTGTGGGCTGTGTGGAGCCATTGTGGGAGAACTGCCCTGGCAAGCTCCACCCTCAGGGTCGCAGAACAAGCATCGGGTGGGAGCGAGTAATCTAGTGACTAAGCAGCCTACAGGTGGGGACTGAGACACCTTGCAGCCTTAGCCCTCAGGGGCATAGGGTGAGACCGGTTTTGGCACACTGGGTAAGTGGATAGCCACTTAAGGAGTGATCCCAGCCACAAGCACTTTCCTGGGAAAGCTTCTGCTTAGCCCAGGTTAGCAATTTAAAGTGCCTTCTAAGCAGGCTGAGGAGGATTTAAGCTCTCCATCCTGCAAGGTTCGAGAAATCATTTGAGGCCTCTAGTTTCCATTTTGTACAGCTGTATCAACATCGTGATTAACATATTATACACCAGAAGATCACCTCTTGCCCAGACAATATCAGCAAGATATATATACTGCTTTATTGTTGGTTTTGTTTTGTTTTCTGGTTTTTTTGTGGGGTTTTTGTTTGTTTGTTTGTTTTCATTGTTGTTGTTTTGTTTTTAATTCCAACATTTTCTTTAAAGATTTTTCATTTCTTTTTTCTTTCTTTTAATTCTTCAGTTTTCTAGTTTAAATATAATTTTCCATTGTTGCCCTTTTCAAAAATTAGAACTTCAATTTTTCTAGTGTTTCTACCCATATTAATTGTTTTTTTTCCCTAATTTTATCCCTTAAAGTTTTCAGGTTGTTTGTTTTGGTTTGATTTATTGCATTTTTGTCTTTTCTCTCTACTTGGTGGTGGTGGGGTACTATGTTCACACAAGCTGGCAAAGAGCTGCTGACCTAACCACCCAACCTGCACCCCCAGAGGTTGGGGGTTCTTAAGGTTGGGTCAAAGTACCTTACTGTACACCTATATTGCTCCCATCCCCCTCTTTCTGTGCCTTTCTTCTTTTGGTCGATAGTTGCTTCTACCCATCCCCTCCCCTTTCTCCTTTTTCTTTTATTTTTCTTTTCTTTTTTTCTCTCTTTCTTTCTTTTTTCCCTTCTTGCTCTTCAATCTTCTTATCCTTCCGGTCCTGTACCAAACCCTAGTCCAGAGGCATGGCAACTTAAGGAACAGGACGAAGTGAAAGGAAAATTATGGCAAGGAAACAGATATAAGAAATCACTCATGAGGAAGAATCAGCAGAAAACTCCTGGCATCACAAAAAACCAGTCCAGAACAACCACCCCAAGGCACTGTGAGGTAGATACTGCAGAGGATTCCACCTATAAGGAAATGTTAGAAATGACAGAAAGGGAATTTAGAATATGGATGATGAAAACAATCAAGGAAATGAAGGAAACAATGAAGGAAAATGCTGATAAAGTGGAAAAAGAAATCCAAGAACAGAATCAATTAAGAGATGAACGCTATGAAGAATATAAAAAGGATATGGCAGAGATGTGGGAACTGAATCAGTCAAACAGGGAACTTAAAGATGCAGTAGAAAGTATCAACTACAGATTAGACCAGGCAGAAGAAAGAATCTCAGAGGTAGAGGACAAAGCTCTTGAGATAACTCAGATACTTAAAGAGGCAGAAAAGAAGAGAAAGAAAGCAGAACGTTCGCTGACAGAATTATGGGACTCTATGAAGCGTTCAAACATACGAATTGTAGGTATCCCAGAAGGGGAAGAAGAATGCCCCTAGGGGAATGGAAGCCATACTAGAGAATATTATGAATGAAAATTTCCCAAGTATCACCAAAGATTCTGACACTCTCTTTTCAGAGGGATATCAGACACTAGGTCACCTCAACTCTAACCGAGCTTCCCCAAGACACATAGTGATAAACCTGTCCAAAGTCAAGACAAAAGAAAAGATTCTTCAAGCTGCCAGGAGGAAGCGCCAGTTGACCTACAGAGGCAAATCTATCAGGGTGACTGCAGACTTCTCCAATGAAACTTTCCAACAAGAAGACAATGGTCATCTACCTTTAACCTACTTAAACAGAACAATCTCCAGCCCAGAATTCTATATCCTGCGAAGCTAAGTTTTAAAATTGATGGAGAAATCAAATCATTTACTGATATACAAACATTGAGGAAATTCACCACAACAAGACCAGCTCTACAGGAAATACTCCAACCTATTCTACACACTAACTATCACAATGGATCAACAGCAAAATAAGAACTCAGAAATTAAATGTCAGAGCCTAACTTCCACACTGATGCAAAAGATAAAACTAAGCAATGGACTCTCACAAAATAAGATGAATAGAACACTACCACACTTATCAATTATCTCAATAAATGTTAATGGCTTGAATTCCCCACT
>CAUYRH010040828.1:0-26453 GCA_963574655.1 Perodicticus potto
CTAACAAACTAGTCAACATACAACAGTAGTCAAAATAAGAAACAAGGCCTACTATACCGATATGTATGTGATACATGTCCAGTCTATGAAAATTAAGTCAATTAAGGAGGTGGTCAATGTAGAGAGGTGGTCAACTATAGAGGTTCTACTGTAATACTATTTACACTCATTAGGAAGTCTATCATAAAAAAAAAAAGGGCGGTGCCTGTGGCTCAGTGAGTAGGGCACCAACCCCAAATACCGAGGGTAGAGGGTTCAAACCCCGCCCCTGCAACCAAAACATAGCCAGGCATTGTGGCAGGCGCTTGTAGTCCCAGTTACTCGGGAGGCTGAGACAAGAGAATTGCCTAAGCCTAGGAGCTGGAGGTTGCTGTGAGCTGTGAAACCATAGCACTCTACCAAGGGTGACAAAGTGAGACTTTGTCTCTTAAAAAAAAAAAAAACCCACTAGACAGAACTGGACCTATGAAACCGTCTTTGGGGAGCTGAGCCAAGAAAGAAGTTTGGCAAGCTGTAACTCCAAGGAAGAGAATTCAAGAAAACAAATTACAGGTACAAATCCTACTGACTAGAAGATGGGAGACACCTTCTCCAAGCAGGAGGCCTGCCGTGGACTATCTGCGAATGAGCAGGAAACAAAAGACTTCTCACTTATCTCGCTGGAGAGAGCCACTAAACTCCAGGTTTCTTTCTCCAAGAACACCCCACTTATGAACCTAGACACCACCCCGCCAGGCATAAAATTGAACACATATTTTTTCCCCCACAAGTCCAAACTCCCAGTCCACCTTTTCCACCTCGCAAGGTAGTCTGAGTTCTGCCCTCTACAGAACATACAGTGTTTGATCTTGTCCTGAGAGATCTGGGCATAGTGGAGACTGCCAATTATTACAATTGAATCTGTGACTAACGGGGAAGAAAGAGGGTGTGGGAAGAAAGAGGGTGTAGGAAGAAAGGTACACTTGGCAGGACGAGGAGCAGTCCCCTGGTTATGACTATCCCTGGCCAGTGGTAGTGTTGACCCTCAGTTAGGGCTGTGTCTGGTGGGACAGGGCGCAGTACCCTGGCTCTGACTGCACCCACAGCAGGAGAGTGGTTTGCCCCATGAGGACTGAGTTCGGCAGACAGGGCTGGTCCCCAGCCCCTGCTAGGCCTGTAAGCAGAGGCTTAATATGCGTGGACTACAACCTGAGAGCAAGAAGTAATCCCCTGATTCCAAGAGAACCCTTGAGAAGTGGCTTCCTGGGTGTGAACCAAGACCTGAAGGCTAGGGCTTGGTCCACTGCCTCCAGTGGGGCTGGTGAGCAGAGGCTTACCAGGTGAGGACTGAGACTTGCGGGCAGAGTGCAGTGCCCTGACTCTAACAGAGCCTGGGAACAGAGGCTTGCCAGGCAGTGGACTAAGACTGGCAGTTAGGGGGCCATGGTCCCCTGACTCCAACTGGTCTGGCAAGCAGAGGCTAGCTGTGTGTGGACTGAGACCAGTGGGCGAGGCATTGCCCCTGGCTCCAGCTGGGCCTGTGAGCAGAGAAGTGGACAACAGTGTGGACTGAGTCTGGTGGGTGGGAGTGTGTAGCCCTGGCTCCAATTGTGCTGTTGGAGACCCTTGAATGCCTCTCTGTTGGGAAGGTTTGCACTGCCTGAGACAATTCAGTTGGAATCCGTATCTGGGGCTATCGACTCAGGGACATTCTGAAGTTGACCCATGAAGTTCTGTAGCAGAAAAGAACTGAAGGGTGGGGACTGGACACCACAGTTGTTTGTATCTCTTCACAGTCAAGATTTAAATCTAATACTGCGATTTCTTAGGATAGGGTAGAGGTTGGCAGATATCAAAACAGAGATAGCTTACGCTATCTCACCAAATAGGTCCTCAGAGTCTCCGGCCAAAACTCTCAAAGGGGCCTTTGTAAGGCTGTAGGAGATAAGCCACAATCACAAAGCCTACAGCTTTGGTAAGGGGCTATCTCTACTAGCTGGGAACCCCAATTCAATCTCACCCTACCAGTTCTAATAACCAAACAGTGGAAAACATGGTACAGACCCAACAGAGTAACTCTGGCAACATGAATAACCAGAGTAGATAGATCACACACACACACACACACACACACACCCCCAAGAAATGACAAAGGAGATACAACTGAAGATGTCATGCATAGACAAATGGCAGCAATGTCAGAAACTGAATTCAGAATATGGATTGCAAATAAGATAACTAGAATGGAAGAAAAAATAGAAACTGAATTCCAACGAATAGTTCTAAAGTTGTCTCAAGAAATTAATGAATTCAAAACCCAAGTCACCAACGATATGGACATAATGAGAAGAGAGATAGCAGAGCTCAAGGAAACGAAAAAATTAGTCAAGGAGCACCAAAATACAGTAAAATCCCTCAGTAATAGAGTTGACCAGGCAGAAGAAAGGATCTCTGAAACTGAAGACAAAGCTTTTGAATGTTCCCAAACAAAGAAGCAGACAAAAGGAGAGCAAAAACTGATCATTCCCTGAGAGAGTTGTGGGATCACTCCAAAAGATCAAATATTCATTTTATAGGAATTCCCGAAGAGGATGGTCCTACAGGTACAGATGCTCTACTTCAAGAGATTTTGGAGGAAAATTTCCCAAGCATTGCAAGAGATATAGAACTTCAGATACCACACAGTTTCAGAACCCCAGCAAGACTCAATCCAAATAAAGCATCTCCTAGACACATTGTGATTAACTTTGCCAAAGTTAAGATGAAGGAGAAAATTCTGCAAGCAGCCAGATGTAAGAAAAGCATTGCCTACAAAGGGAAAAATTATCAGAATGACTGCAGATCTCTTAGCCGAAACGTTTCAAGCCAGAAGATGATTGTTATCAACCTTCGGTCTCCTAAAACAAAACTATTTCCAGCCCAGGATCCTCTATCCAGCTAAACTGAGTTTTATTTGTGATGGAGAAATCAAATACTTTAATAACATAGACATGTTGAAGAAATCTGCCATAACTAATCCAGCTCTCCAGGGTATTCTCAGATCCGTCCTCCACAATGACCAGTTCAATGCTCTACCTCCAAAGTAAATTCATCCAGAAATTTCTGAACAAAATCCAACTTCCACAGGGGTGAAAGATTAAAAATGTCCACTGGACATTCAAAAATCATGACACCCAAAACACAACCAGGCTTATCAATTCTCTCAATTCATGTGAATGGTTTAAACTGTCCTCCAAAGAGACACAGGCTGGCTGGCTGGCTACGTAAACTCAGACCAGCTATCTCCTATATACAAGAATCTCACCTCGCCTTAAATGATAAAAAATAGACTAAGGGTGAAGGAATGGACTTGTATAACACGGGCAAATGGAAACTAGAAAAAAGGGTTGCAATTTTAGTAGCAGATAAAATTGGCTTTAAACCAACAAAGATAAAGAAAGATAAGGAAGAGCACTACATTTTTGTCAACAGAAACACCCAACATGAAGAGATTTCAATAATTAACATTTATGCACCCTACCAGAATGCTCCTCAATTCATAAAGCAGACCCTAATGGATATGAACAACTTGATATCCTCCTGCACTATAATAGCTGGACATTTTAAACACCCCCTTGACAGTTTTGGACACATCTTCCAAGAAGAAACTAAACAAAGAAATATTAGAATTAAACCTGACGCTAGAACAAATGGACTTTACAGACCTCCATAGAACATTTCACCCTAATAAAACTGAATATACATTCTTGTCATCAGTCCACGGATCATCCTCCAAAGTAGATCATAACCTAGGACACAAGTCTAACCTCAGCAAATTTAAAAGTGTAGAAGTTATTCCTTGTATCTTCTCAGACCACTGTGGAATAAAGTTGAACTCAACAGCAACAGGAATCTTCATACTCAAACAAAGTCATGGAAGCTAAATAATCTTAGGCTGAATGATAGCTGGGTCAAGGACGAGATTAAAAAGGAAATCACCAAATTTTTGGAACAAAATGATAACGAAGACACAAATTATCAAAACCTGTGGGATGCTGCAAAGGTAGTCCTAAGAGTGAAATTTATAGCATTGGAAGCCTTCATCAAGAAAACAGAAAGAGAGGAAGCCAACAATTTAATGAATCATCTCAAGCAACTGGAAAAGGAAGAATATCACAACCCCAAGCCCAGCAGAAGAAAAGAAATAACCAAAATTAGGGCAGAATTAAATGAAATTGAAAACAAAAGAATCATCCAGAAGATGAACGAAACGAAAAGTTGGTTTTTTGAAAAGATTAACAAAATTAATAAACCTTTGGCCAACCTAACCAGAAACAGAAAAGTAAAATCTCTAATATCATCCATCAGAAATGGTAAAGGAGAAATAACAACACTTCAGAAATTCAAAAAAATCCTCAATGATTACTACAAAAATCTCTATGAAAATCTGAAGGAAATGGACCAATACCTGGAAGGACACTACCTTCCTAGACTCAACCAGAAAGAATTAGAAATCTTGAATAGACCTAGTATCAACCACTGAAATAGCATCAACAGGCTCGGCACCTGTGGCTCAACCAGCTAAGGCGCCAGTCACGTACACCTGAGCTGGCGGGTTCGAATCCAGCCCGGCCCGCCAAACAACAATGATGGCTGCAACCAAAAAAATGGTCGGGCGTAGTGGCGGGCGCCTGTAGTCTCAGCTACTTGGGAGGCGGAGGCAGAAGACTCGCTTGAGCCCAGGAATTGGAGGTTGCTGTGAGCCATGATGCCACAGCACTCTATCCAGGGTGACAGCTTGAGGCTCTGTCTCAAAAAAAAAAAAAGAAAGAAAGAAATCGCATCAACAATACAAGATCTCCCTAAAAAGAAAAGCCCAGGACCAGATGGCTTCACATCTGAATTCTATCAAACCTTTCAAAAGGAACTAGTACCTATATTACAGAATGTTTTCCAAAGCATAGAAAAATAAGGAATACTTCCTAACACATTCTATGAAGCAAATATCACCCTGATACCCAAACCAGGAAAGGACCCAACAAAGAAAGAAAATTATAGACCAATATCATTAATGAATATCAATGCAAAAATGTTCAATAAGATCTTAGCAAACAGAATTCAACAACACATCAAAAAAATTATACACCATGATCAAGCTGGTTTCATAACAGGGTTACAGGGTTGGTTAAAGATACACAAATCTATAAATACATCACATCAATAAAATAAAAAGCAAAGACCATATGATTCTCTCAATTGATGGAGAAAAAGCCTTTTATAACATCCAGCATCCTTTCAAGATCAGAATCCTTAAGAAAATAGGCATAGAACGGACATTTCTTAAACTGATAGAGGCCATCTACAGCAAACCGACAGCCAATATCATATTGAATGATGTAAAATTGAAAACATTTCCACTCAGATCAGTAACGAGGCAAGGATGCCCACCATCTCCACTGCTACTCAACATAGTAATGGAAGTCTTAGCCATCACTATCAGGCAAGAGAAGGAGATCAAGAGTATCCAAATAGGGTCAGAGGAGATCAAACTCTCACTCTTTGCTGATGATATGATCCTATACCTGGAAAATCCCATGGACTTAACTTCAAAACTCTTAGAAGTGATCAAGGAACACAGCAGCATCTCAGGATACAAAATCAATACTTACAAGTCAGTAGCTTTTATATACGCGCCCTCAAGCTATAAAAACAATCAAGGACTCTATTCCTTTTACAATAGTGCCAAAGATGAGATATCTGGGAATTTACCTAACAAAGGACGCAAAAGATCTCTATAAAGAGAACCATGAAACTCTGAGAAAATAAATAGCTGAAGATGTTAAAAAATGGAAAAACATACCATGCTCATGGCTGGGAAGAATCAAAATTGTTAAAATGTCCATACTACCCAAAGCAATCTACAGAGTTAATGCAATCCCTATTAAAGCACCACTGTCATACTTTAAAGAACTTGAAAAAATAGTACTTCGTTTCATATGGAATCAGAAAAAACCTTGAATAGCAAATACATTACTCAGAAATAAGAACAAATCAGGAGGTATCACATTATCAGACTTTAGGCTATGCTATAAATCTATAGTGATCAGAACAGCATGGTACTGGCACAAAAACAGAGAGGTTGATTTATGGAACAGAATAGAGAACCAAGAGATGTACCCAGCTACGTATCATCATTTGATCTTCGACAAGCCTATCAAAAATATTCAGTGGGGAAAAGACTCCCTATTTAACAAATGGTGCTGAGTGAACTGGCTGGAGACTTGTAGAAGACTGAAACTGAACTGGCTGGAGACCTGTAGAAGACTGAAACTGGACCCCCACCTTTCACCATTAACAAAAATTGATTCTCACTGGATAAAAGATTTAAACTTAAGACATGAAACTATAAAAATACTAGGAGCGAGTGCAAGGAAAACACTTGAAGAAATTGGCCTGGGAGAATATTTTATGAGGAGGACCTCCCAGGCAATTGAAGCAACACCAAAATCCATTACTGGGATCTGATCAAATTAAAAAACTTTTGCACAGCCAAGAGCACAGTAAGTAAAGCAAACAGACAACCTTCAGAATGGGAGAAGATTTTTGCAAGCTATACTTCTGACAAGGATCTGATAACTGGAATCTACAGAGAACTCAAACCAATCAATAAGAATAAATAAACCTATTTCTACGTGGGCAAGAGACTTTAATAGAAACTTCTGTGATGAAGACAGGCGCATGGCCGACAAACACATGAAAAAATGTTCACCATCCTTAATCATCAGAGAAATGCAAATCAAAACCACTTTGAGATACCATCTAATTCCAGTAAGATTAGCTCACATCACAAAATCCCAAAACTATAGATGTTGGCGTGGATGTGGAAAGAAGGGAACACTCCTACACTGCTGGTGGGAAGGCAAGCTAATATGACCTTCTTGGGAAGAAGTTTGGGGAACACTCAAGGAACTAAAAGTAGACCTACCATTCGATCCTGCAATTCCTCTACTAGGCATATACCCAGATGATCAAAAATTATTTTACAACAAAGACATTTGCACCAAATGTTTACTGCAGCCCAATTCATAATAGCCAAGACATGGAAAACAGCCCAAGTGCCCATTGACCCATGAATGGATTAACAAATTTGGTATATGTACACCATGGAATACTATGCAGCTACAACAAAGATGGAGACGTCAAATCTTTTATGTTTACTTGGATGGAGCTGGAACATATTCTTCTTAGTAAAGTATCTCAAGAATGGGAAAAAAAAGTATCCAATGTACTCAATACTACTATGAAATCAATATATAACCACCTACACACTCATACAAATAGCAAAACATGACTACAGTCCAGAAAGTAGAAGGGAAGAAGAGAGAGAGGAGGAAGGAAGGGGGGATATGGGAGGAGGGAGGGCATTTGGGAGGACCTCACCTAATGTGCATGATGCAATGGTACATTTCAAAATTATTAAGAAATGAGTATAGGGCGGCACCTGTGGCTTATCGAGTAGGGCGCCGGCCCCATATACCGAAGGTGGCGGGTTCAAACCCAGCCTCGGCAGAACTGCAAAACAGAAAAATAGCCAGGCATTGTGGCGGTCACTTGTAGTCCCAGCTACTCGGAAGGCTGAGGCAAGAGAATCGCTTAAGCCCAGGAGTTGGAGGTTGCTGTGAGGTGTGTGACGCCAGAGCACTCTCAACAAGGGCGATAAAGTGAGACTCTGTCTCTACAAAAAAATTTTAAAAAAGTATTGTGATGAATGTGTTACTTAGTTCAATGTAAGCATTTCACATTGTATATCAAAGCAGTACCTTGAACTCCATAAATCCATCACTGTACAAAGTTATGATTTAATAAAAAATAATTTTAAAAAAAGAGGGTTAACACACACACACACACACACACACACACACACAGGAGACCACATATTGTATGATTCCCTTTACATGAAATGCCCATAATGAGCAAATCTATGGAGATAAAACATAGATAAGTGCTTGCCTAGGACAGGGGGAGCGGAAATTGGGGGTGACAACTAACAAGTAAGGGGTCTCTTTTTGGGATGATAAAGCATTATAAGATTATGGTGATGGTTGCACAATTCAGAATAAGTAGTCACTGAAATGCAGACTTTAAATGGACAAACTATATGGTACGTGAATCACATCTCAAAAAATCTTTTTCTTTTAAAGCCAACAAGACTAATCACCAAATGGAATTATAAAATGAAGCACAGGGATGAATAAAAGATAACCACAAGAGAACAGAAACTCTACCATTTGAATTCTTGCTGTACTACTACCTCTCTGTGTTTTGGTAACATCTACCTACAGGGTGGCTGTGAGGATAAATAGTATGTAAAACATATTGTTAGTACAATGCCTACTGTAAGTTGTGCTCCCCTGTCCTAGCCTCCTACCTAATGTTAAAAATTCCACCACCAACTGTATGAGAATATTAATTCAGTGATAGCTGTATCAGAATTTTATGTTAAAAAATATGTCTGTTCCAGGTAGTAAATAACCAAAAAGTCACCAATTATATGCTACTGGCAAAGCAATTTTCAACTACTCACTACAAGCTGATATCTAAAGCAAATGAAAAGATAAACCTTAAACCGCTTTTCTCACCAATTATCTACTTGTCTCCTCCATTCCTTCACTTTTAAACACCTCTTTTCTCTCACCTGCCTGTCTTATCATCTTATCCTCTACTATTCTTAAACTGCTATTTATCAGGGGAAAGACAACAATAACTTAGTTTTTTCCTGTTGAGACAGGAAAAAAAAAAAGCCAAGCATAGAGGCAACCCAGCTACTCAGGGAACTGAGGTGGGAGGATTGCTTGAGGCCAGGCAGTAGAAAGCAATAATCATGCCTGTGACTAGCCACTGCACTGAACTCCTGCCTAGACAACACAGTGAGACCTCATCTCTTAAAAAGGAAAAAAAAAAAAAAGGCTCGGCGCCTGTACCTCAAGCAGCTAGGGCGCCAGCCACATACACCGGACCTGGAGGGTTCAAATCCAGCCCGGGTCTGCCAAACAAAAAAAAAAAGAAAGAAAAGAAAAGAAAAGAAAAAAAAAGAAATGACTGTTCATGAACCTGTCCTACAGGACAGCAGGACAGTTGCGAACTCTGCCCAGCTAATTCAAAGTTCCCTGGAAAAAAAAAAAAAAAGAGAGAGATAAAACTTCAAAAAAATGAGAATGAAGATACACAAGAACGCTCCCTCCTTCTCTTATGTTAATGGCTCTCTTGTTTACCTGGAGACAAAATCATATGACATCTATGGACTGGGACTGGAATTTCTTAGTACAGTCAGCTCCCTATATCCACGGGTCCCATGTTCAAGGACCCAACCAATCAGGGATCAAAAATATTCAGGGATGGCCAGGTATGGTGGTTCACACCTGTAATCCTAACACTCTTAAGAGGCCGAGGCAGGTGGATTGACTGAGCTCATAGGTTTGAGACCAGCCTGAGCCAGAAGGAGACCTCCCTCTCTAAAAATAGCCGGGCATTGTGGCAGGCGCCTATAGTCCCAGCTACTCGGGAGGCTGAGGCAAGAGGTTTGCTTGAGCCCAAGAGTTTGAGGTTGCTGTGAGCTCTGACACCAGGACACTCTACCAAGGGCAATAAAGTGAGACTCTGTCTGCAAAAAAAAAAAAAAAATATATATATATATATATATATATATATTTTTTCAGAGAAAAAAGCGTCAGTAGTGAATATGCATCAATTTTTTTCCCTTGTCATTATTCATGGGCCTAAACACCATAGAAAAGAACAATTTACCTATCAATTACATTATATTAGGTATTATAAGTAATCTAGATACCAACGGATAACCGGATACTAGCCATATCCAAATTTTACTACCAAAAAAAGAAAAGTCAAGTGCCCTAAGAAATTGAGGTTAATACAATTTGATTTAGATATGCTTCCATTTTAAATATTCCCTCGCGTCATTCTAATGGTAAATAAAAATTTACTCTGAAACTACTTTAAAGGACAATACCTTTCTAAAGGGCATCAGTGTTGGGTGCTTCTGGAATACGATTCAAAAAAAGAATGTGGCTAAGAAGCACAGATGAACTACGATTGTATTGGTATGACTTTGTACGGATTCAGATCAGAAAAATCCCTTCTAAAAACATGTCAAATAAATTAATGTTATTGCTATGAAAGTTTTTAAGTTAGCAAATCTACTGTAATATTCTAAAAAAATAAATAAGTCTTAACAGCAGTTAGTAAAACAAGCCTGAAGTCTTTCTCCCTCTACAAAATCCTCAACCTTGATACCTAACTGTATTGCCTCTCCCTGTGTTTCACTTCAGAAATAATACACAGAACAAGTATGCTAAGTACTTTTAATGCAATATTACTAATCACCACAGCAACCTTATAAACTAAATATTAATTTCACCATTTTATAACTGAAGAAACTAAGGCTTGAAAAGTTTGGCCCCACACGGTGACTCAAAGCTGTAGTCCCAGCACTTTGGGAGGCTGAGACAGGACGAATGCCTGCAGCCAAGAACTGAAGACCAGTCTGGGCAACATAGTGAGACCCTGTCTCTCAAAAAAAAAAAAGAAAAAAAGAAAAGAAAAGAAAAGAAAAATTAGCCAGGCATAGTGTCATGTGCCTGCAATCCCAATTCCTTAGGAGGCTGAGGCAAGTGGATCCCTTGAGCCCCCAGGGAGTTTGAGGCTACAGTAAGCTATGACTATGCCACTACACTCCACTCTGGATGATAGAGCCAGACTCCGTCTATTATTAAAAAAACGAAAAAAAAAAAGTTTAACTCACCCAAGATCATAACAAGTAAATGAAAAAGTTGATTTCCCACATTTATAATTTCTATTATATAAAATTTCAAACACACACCAAAGAACAGAGCAAACCCCCCCTTCCCCAAAATCCATTTTCCAGCTACAATCATCACTCATGGCCACTTGTTCTATCCATATTCTCACCTACTCCTGCTTCCCCACTGGATTATTTTGAAGCAAAACCTTGTTTGCAAAATTTCAATATATACCTCTAAAAAAATATTTTCACCCACATTTAACTGTCTATTTCTAAAAGATAAGAACTCATAGCTATACTCTTTATCATATTCTCATTAAGCTGTATCTTCTTGTACACAAAAGAAAGCCCAACATACCTTCTGAACTCTTCACTCAGCAGAAGCTCTATAGTTGACCACCTCCCTACACTGACTAGCTCTTTAAGTTGACCTAATTTTCACAAACGAGGAATGCACAGCATGTACTCAATGGAAGCTCATGTTGACTAGTCTGTTACAGTCCCTTGGTTGATCAACTTATAGAGGTTCTACTGTACTTCGTGGAAGGTAACATTTGAGAACCTTCAAATGCACATGACAAGAAATAGCTAGACTATATAGGTAACCACACTAACCATCCCTCTTCCCTGAAACTCTTTACTGGTTTTCTTGACCCTACATTAAATGCGTTCTCTTCCCCCACCCCTCCACTGACTTCTGGTTTCTCTTCTGACTTCTCTTTTACTTCCCCTCCAACCATCTAGTCTTCTCAGTGTAGACCCTCTAGATAATTCATTAACTCATCTATGGTTAACCACTCATCTTTGGTTAACTGACTCCCAAATCCATAATTCCAACTGTGTTCTTTAATCCAAGTTATTGTTCCTCAACATTTCTACTTGAATGTCTTGCTATCACTTCGAATTTAACAACGTCAATTCTAACTCATCATTGTCTCCAAAACCCAGCTTTTCTACCCTCTTTACCAATTTGTTAGATTACAAACCATTATTTTCCCATTCACCCATGCTCACCTTAAATCACATATCAACTTGTGTTGGTTTTTCTTTGAAATGCCTCTCACTCCTTTTTTCTTCCACTGACACTGCCACCACTAAAACTCAAGCCTTTACCAACTCAACTAATTTATCATAAGTACCTTTGGTTGTAATTCACACTCTCAACTTCAGTCTGTTTAATATTCATTCATTCCCACATTTACTGAATGACCAGTGTATCCTTAGTAGCAGACAGATGCTACAGGGACACAACAGAGCAAGACAGACATCTCTTTCTAGCAGAAGAAACAATTTTTTTTTTTTTTTGGAGATAAGAGCCTCACGCTGTCACCCTGGATAGAGTGCAGTGGCATCGCAGCTCACAGCAACCTCCAATTCCTGGGCTCAAGCGAGTCTCTTGCCTCCACCTCCCAAGTTGCTGGGACTACAGGCGCCTGCCACAACACCCGGCCATTTTTTGGTTGCAGCTGTCGTTGTTTGGCAGCCCGGGCTGGATTCAAACCCGCCAGCTCAGGTGTACGTGGCTGGCGCCTTAGCCCATTGAGCCACAGGCGCTGAGCCAAGAAACAAAATTTTTTAAATAATTATAAATTGTGATAAATACTGACAGAGATAGAGCACAATGCTATCACAAAGTACAGAGAACAGAAATGCTACTTTAGTTACAGCCTTTTATTAGGGATAAAATTTAAGCTGACATTGTAAAGATGAAGAGTAGACAGTCATGTAAATGTTTACATTGGACCACTTCAAGCAAAGTAAACTATAATGCACACAGGTGCTAGGAGGGAAAAAGCCTCACCTTATGGGAAATAATCTAGTCTAACATGGCTAGAGAATAATAAGGCAGAAAGTAGTACAACGTCAGAACAAAAGACATAGGCCAATCTACTTCTACACATAACAAAACGACACAAAAGGCTGAGAGTCAGACATAGGGGAACACCTGAAATCCTAGCTACTTGGAAGGTGAAAAGGGAAGATTGTTTGAGCCGAGGAATTTGAGACCAGCCTGGGCAACAGACAGAAACCCTTCTCTCCAAAAATAGGCAAAAGACAGACTGCTAGTCTCACTAATATCTGTATTCTTTTCATCATTAGCATGGTGCTGTAAGACACTTCCCAGCCATCCCTACATATAGGTGGGATCACATGACTCATTTCTGACCAATGGAATGTGGGTTAAAGTTATATATATCACTTCTAGCCTATATTCTTTCAAATACGTGGCTTTTAAGGCTACAAACATTCCTCTAACTTTGGTTTTACCAGTATTCCTTAAGTTATACCATAGTTTCATTTTTCAGTTCAAAATTGTTTAGTATTTTTTTCTCAAATAGCTAATTACAAGCTGTTTAACTTTCAAACAGCTGAAAATTTTTCTTTCTTTTTAGAATTGATTTCTGGCTTAATTCCAACATGTCAGAATGTACAGTCTAGAAATAATTATTTCCATCTTTTTTTAGAGTCCACCATGTGTACACTATGTATTACTTTGGGAAAAATTTCCACAAGAACTTGAAAAAAATCTGCATTTTGCAGGTTGAATGAAATGTTTGATACATGTCAATTAGACTCACATGTTAATTACATTGTTCAAATCCTTTATATTCTTTTGACTCATCTTAATACTCTCCTAATTAATCAGAGAGGTATAGTAAAATACTCAAATTATGCTTATGGATTTGTCTAATTCTTTTAATTCTGTGGATTTTTTGCCTACTAGGTTGGCAAAGATTAGAAAGAATGATAACACAGAGTTTGGAAACACTGTGATAAAGGTGTAAACTGGTATTTTTTTTTCCCGGGTACCAGTCTGAAAACAGTTAGCAAAATCTTAAGTATATAATAATATATCTTTGAACCCAGTTATTTAACATTTAGAAATTGATCCTAGAGAGAGAGGAGATCCAGACAAGTTCTTCATGTACACTAAATACTGCTTAGCAGTTACACTGATTCATGAATTTTCACTCATGCCTTATAATAATCCTTTGATTAGGTATTCCCCACATTAAAAATGAGTTGTACAGAGACTTAGCCCAAACAAACAACAAATGGACCCTTTGCTAGAACCTAATTTGTCTGACTCTAAAACTTTCTCAATATATACTGTTTTATTTGTTGTTGTTGTTTTCCAATATATACCATTAACAAAAGATGAATACAAGTCCTGTTGAGCACTTCTTTAATTGCAGAAGTCACACACGACTTGAGTATTACAAATTTAATACAGTTTTTTCCTTTCTTAAAATGTATATACATGTTTTTGGCACCTTACATATATACTGATGGAAGGATGTTCACCGAAGCCTAGCTGGAAAACAAAATGTAGTATGTGATCCTTGTTTTCAAAAGTATGATGAGTTTACATATTCACAGAAACAAGTTTAGAAAATAGCAGTGAAAATAATGAAGTATTATCATTTAGGGGGAAGAAAATAATAATTATACAAGAAACCAGGATAATAACTTCTCACACAATTAAGACTAAACAAAACTGAGTTTGTTGGAAGCTAGGACTTTAAGGAAAACATTTTACTTCTTGTTCCAACATAATCCCAGTCTCTCCTACTATCACATGTGGACCACATTAATTCTTCTTTTCATTTCTGATTGATATTAGGAGAAAAATACACCCACCACACATATTTGTGTGTGAGTATAGATACATGTATTATGTACATTACTGTCTTGAACAGCTTCTTACCTAGAGCCAATTTATCCCCCCAGCTATGATTTGCCATCTAAAAGAGGGATGATAAAAATGGCTCATTTAAAATATGATTTCAGCCTGTTCTTTTAAGCTTACAACTGTTCTTTTCCCCATTCTTCAAAATATTATACATAAGCCTCCTATGTTCTGTACTTACATGGCAAGACAAAGAACAATGCATACAAACACCCATTTGGTGTTCTGTGATTTATTTCTTCAATATTTTGTTTGTCCTACTCCTTAAGATTTAACATTGAAGCGTTGATAATACAGTATATCCTACCAATTTTTACTTTTAACTTCCATATATGCACTAAATAACTTCAGGAAGTTCAAAGATTATAAACTGAAGCTTCTTTGTAAGAAGAAAGGTAGAAATAGTTTAGAAACAGCTTTACTAAAAGAAATTAGGAACTTTATAACAAGGACAGAATAGGCAAATTTTTTTGTAAAGAACCAGATAGAAAATATTCTACCCTTTCTGGGCCTGAGTCTCTCTTACATATTCCTTGGTTTCCCTCCCAACCCTTTAAACATTTTTTTTAAAAAATTTACCTTGGGGTAGTACAAATAGAAATTCTGAGACTTTCTGATTAAAATAGTGGATTTAAAATCTAAAGCTTTTTTAGTTTAAGAAATTAATCCACAAGGGCAAAATATCCAAAAAAATAAAAAATAAAAAATAAAAAAACCAATAAAATTTCAGATGCTAAAAGACGAGATGGAAAACTGGTAACTAAACTCATTTAGTGAATTCCAGAAAGGTGAAGTCTATATCAGAAACTGAAAAACCAAATTTATATCCTAGAATCCTGGAGATATTCAGGACCTGGCAGCACCAGGTATTGCCTGATCTGGAAGAAGAGTAAGTTAAACAAGAAAGACTGGATGAGAACTGTCTGAGAAGCAGTTAAACCCTTGGAAGTTTCCCAAATGGTCGGCTATCCAACTCTAACAAAGCTGTAAACGACTGGGTTTTTGGTTTTGTTTTTTTTTAATTTTTGTAACATTCTTTTTTACTTGTTTTTCCCCTCCACAGCCCATAGCTGTTTTATTGGGGGGTTTTGTTTTTTTTTTTGAGACAGAGTTTCATTCTGTTGCTCAGGTTAGAGTGCAGCGGTGTCAGCCTAGCTCAAAGCAACCTCAAACTCTTGGGCTCAAAGAAATAGATCCTCTTGCCTCAGCCTCCAGAGTAGCTGGAACAAATCCCTGCTAGTTTTGCTATTTTTAGTAAAGATGAGGTCTCAATATTGTTCAGGCAGTTCTCCAACTCTTGAGCTCAGGCCATCTACCCGCCTCAGCCTCCTAGAGTGCTAGGATTATAGACAAGAGCCACCATTCCCAACCCAACAGTTATTTTAAAGTGTCCCTGAACCCTAGTTCAACCAGATCTAATTAAATATCTATGAACACTACCATAAAGTGGGGAAATGAGCAGTCCACTCCCTTATACCAAAACAAACAAAAAACAACTAGTGGCACCCTTTAGCCCTTAGGCAAACTGAGTTCTCCCTCACGAATCTGACCCAAAAGGAAACACCTAGACATCAGGGTTTTCTCAAAAAGGACTCACTTGGACCACCATACAGTAACATTCAAAGACTATAAATTCCAATCAATTTAGCTGTCAATCACCAAGGATGTCAAACACCTAAAATAAGCTTCTAACACCAAAGTTAAGAGACCAAAACAAATGGAGAAAAGCCACCTTCAAAGAAACAGTCTGAAAGGTGAAACTTTTTAAAAGTCCTTTATGAGCCTCAAAAATTAAAGAAGATAGCACACGCATGGAACAGCACAGGATGCTACATAAAGAAATTTTTTTTCTCTTTTGAAACAGGGTCTTGCTCTATTGCCCAGGTTAGCTCAATGCAACATCCAACTCCTAAGTTCAACTGATTCTCCTGCCCCAGCCTCCTGAATAGCTGAGACTATAGGTGCATGCCACCAAGCCTGGCTAATTTTTCTAGTTTTTTTTAGAAACAAGGCCTTATTGTGTTGCTCAGCAACTTGAACTGGTCTTGAACTCCTGGGCCTCAAGCAATTTTCCCACCATGGCCTTCCAAAGTAGTAGGATTAAAGGTCTTCGCCAGTGTGTCCAGCCAAAACAAATTTTTAACAAAACAAAAAACAGCATGTGGGAAATCAGAATCTTGACAGCAAAAATTAAAAACTCAATGAAAGGCTTAGGAAATAAATATCCTCAATAAAACAGAGCAAACATATCAGGAAGGGAACAATGGAGAAAAAAAGAAAATTAGAAAACTAATTTAAGAGACCCAAACAAATGAAAAAAGTTTAAGAAAAAAATAAACAGAAAGAAAGAAAACCGCTGTTATGAAATGAATTGGCCCCCCAAAATTCATTTTTTGAAGCCTCAACCCCCCAATATGATTATATTTGAAAATAAGGCTGTAAAGATGTAACTAATATTAAGTGAGGTCATAAGAATAGGGTCCCAATCCCAAGAAGAGGACAAATCTCTTTCCATGGAGAACCCACATGAAGACACAAGCAAGAAGATAATTAGCTGTCTACAAGCCAGAAGGGAAGACTCATCAGAAACTAACCACATGGCACCTTATTCTTGAACCCTAGGCTCCAGAACTATGAGAAAAGATTTCTGTTTAAGAAACTCATGACAGTCCTAGCAGACTAATATCAACCATAAATGAAATAAACCAAGAAAATTTCCCAGAATAACATAATTTACAGATTTAGAAGGTACAATGAATATTCAGGAAAATGAATATCCAGGAAAATAATTAAAAATAGATGTACACCAAGTCAAATCCTCAAGAAATTTCAGAATACAGGAACTACAAAATTCAACAAAAGCAAAGACATGATCAAGAATCAGAATGTCTTCAGACTTCTCAAAGGGATGACAAACTGGAAAACAATGGAGCAAATTATTTGAACTCTTAAGGCTAATTATTTTCAACCTGAAATTCTTTTTTACCCAATCAAATCAAGTAGGAGACCAAAAAATAAAGAGACATGGTCTACTGTATGATATACTCCATCAAATGGAGAGGTTAAACAAACCAAAAAACATATGATTTTCACAGAAATTGAAAGATTTAACACAAGAGAAAGAGGCGGTCTCTAGTTTGATGGTAAGGGGAATCCCATAAAACTATGTACCAACCATACAGGGCTGGCTCAAGGAGCTTCAAAATTTGCTAAGGACAGCCCAATTCTACTACTAAAAGAAATAAGTATGTCCACTCAAAGATCTGCAAATGAATGTTCACAGTAGCTTTATCCATAATACCTAAAAACTGTAAACAAACCAAATGTAAAACTTTTCATCTATGGTAAATTTTTTTTAATTGCAATATTACCAAGATGTTGTTGTGCCCAACATCATGATGAAATTTCACCATGTTAAGAAAAAGTAGCCATCGGCTCAGCACCTATAGCTCAACCAGTTAAGGTGCCAGCCACATACACCAGAGCTGGTGGGTTAGATCTCGCCCGGGGCCTGCCAAACAACAATGACAACTACAACCAAAAAATAGTCAGGCCTTGTGGCGGGCGCCTGTAATCCCAGCTACTTGGGAGGCTGAGGCAAGAGAATGGCTTGAGCGCAGAAGTTGGAGGTTGCTGTCAGGTGTGATACCACAACACTCTACCCAGGGCGACAATTGAGGCTTTGTCTCAAAAAAAGAAAGAAAGAAAGAAAAAGTAGCCATCCAGAAGAGAGTATATACTATCTCTGATTCCATTTATATAAAGTCCAGAACAGAAGTAACAATACTGATTACTTTTTGGAGGATAGGGAATACTGATTGAGAGGGGACACAAGAGAGACTTCTAGTGCACTGGAAATGTTCTATACCTTGATCTAGATGATGATCACACTGATATCTACAATTACAAAAACTCATTGGGCTACACGTTTAAATTTGTGCTTTGCAATAAAAAGAATTTAAAGATTTCTCTAAACAAGTTATTTTTTTTTCCAGAAATGAGATTTTCAACCAGAGCTCCTAACAGGATTCAATCAAAATTTTTAAACTTTATACACAAAGATCTTTAGTTCAGATTTATTATAGCAAAACACATTACACCGATACACACACAACTGGAAATAAATTTAATAAACGAATGTCATGCCATCCCTGTATTTATTTCTCTGGTGTGAGAGAGAAATTGTTACTTGTTGTCTATTGCTAGTCACCAGACTTCATATTAACCTACAGAAGAGAAGGGAAGAGCATGTTTACAGGTGCTAAGGCAAAAAAAGAAGAAGTTGGCTAGTCAAGGCCCAAAGAGGAAAAGGATAAAGGCAGAAGAGGCAAAAAGCCAAATTGTGCAAGGCCTTATAAGAAATGAAAAGAAACAAAAATAAAACTAAGGCAGCAGAATTACTGAGATGGAGAAGGCTTATACTTTATGCTAAATGTTTCTAAAAATAAAAAGATATTATTCAAGAATATCTAGTATCTAGAAGTGATTAAGCATCCCCAAGGAAAATTTTCCAATGTCTTATAAAATTAATAAAATGTTTCTGCAACACAGCTGGAATACTTAAAATAATACATGGCATATTAAATTCTTTGTTATATCCATTATTTGAGCTGATCTATATAACCACATGATTTGAAAATATGTACTGAAAATTTTAGAAGACTTATTCTTAAAAGAAAACAAAAACCCTTTTGTGAAGTGCCCATTCCCTATAAACCTTCCACATATTCTCATTGCTTGGATTATTCAGTTGATCACCTAAACAAAAACAAAACAAAAAAAAAATCATTTATACTAAATTCATGTTCAAGTCAGCAAATCTTAAATACAACTGCAGGAAAAAAGAACAAGTGAATCAATGTTTCAAAACTATAGCTGATAGTTTAAACAAATAAAACTTAGCAACCAAAAAATACATGAAAAACAGACCAAAAGAGTAAGCATTCTTTCCAGGGAGATTTCACCTGATAGCGCTCTATGCTAACAGTATTAAACTACTGTTACAAATATGTAAGAAAAATAGCAAGGCAACCCTATGCTGCTTCTATTAACAGAAACCTCAGAATTAAGAAAAAAGAAAACATGAATATATTAAAGCTAACTCACCAAAAACAAATGATTTTTCAAACATTTTGCCCAACAGACAGATGTACTGCTGCTTCCTGACACATGAATAAGACAACAGAAAGTAGCAAAATGTGAAATGTTATTTTTATAACACTCAAAAGATGAAAAAGAACATTTTGCTAGATCATTTACATTTAGTTACTGTGATAAGTCCTGCCGGTTTCTTACAAATCACTACATTGTTTCTTCTCTATGTTCCCCAAAGATTCATTCTCTCTACAAGAGATTCAAAAAGACAAACTAAATTCCAGCACTAAAACCTATAAGGATTTAGTTCACTTTTTAGTGGGTCATAGGACTGAAATGCAGAGATATTTTTCTTAATGCTATTAATACATCTAACAAGTACAGAGAGTCTCCATTTTTTTGAGGGGGGAGACAGAGTCTCACTCTGTTATCCTGAGTACAGTGCTGTGGCATCATCATAGCTCACAGCAACCTCAGTCTCTTGGGCTCGAGAGAGAAATACTGTTGCCTCAGCCTCCTGAGTAGCTGCTATTACAGGTGCCCTCCATGACACCAGCTAGTTTTTCTATTTTTATTAGAGACGGGGTCTCACTCTTGCTCAACCTGATTTAGAATTCATGAGCTCAAGCAATCTACCCACCTCCATCTCCCAAAGTGCTACGTAGGATTACAGGCACGATCTGTATATACTTTCAATCATTGTTTAAATAATGCAAGTCACCAAGACACTCCTGCCCTCAAGAAATTTCCAATCTACATAAGAATAAACACACAAAATGAAAAATAATGTGAAGCAAATAATACAACATGACCCGAGAGATGAAAAGTAGTATGGCTTCATAGAGAATATGCAAAACTTGACTCAGGAGATCAAGTTTGGGTCTCCAGCTCTGCCTCCATTACTAGGTGTGTAAAATTTACCATAGTTATTGTGTATGTATTTCACTTTCCCGATCTATAAAACAGTAGGTTGGATTCCAACATTTCCACATAATGTTCTATGATACTTTGAAATGAGTCTACATAAGATTAAAACCAAGGAAATGGCAAACAAGGGGTATGAGTTCAAAGGAAAGCAACAACACAAGCAACTACAACATCTGGATGACTGTACTGAAGGACCAAAGATGAAACTTAAAAGTTTACTTCATTCTCTACTTAAGTAATTTGGGGGGGAAATTTTTGAAAAATAAGTAGCCTCTACACAGGCATTCAAAGTCTCAACAGAAACAACAAGAAGGTAGAAAAATGCAAAGTGTAAATGAGAAAGATTGGTTAGGTTACAATGGACAGCTCCTATAAAGAAATAATACTGGCATCAAAAAAATAGGTTTTGAGCAGACATTTAGAAAGCTAAGCATTCTGAACTACACTCTGTAGATAACAGAAGGATATCGTTGGTTTCTGAACAGTGAGGGATGTGTTTGCAGCATTATTTTAAGATTTAGGCAACAGGCAAGGCACATTGAGGGAAAAAAAACCAGGCAGAAAACTAGGCAAAAGACTAGTGAGTAGTTTAGAGACAAAAATCACTGGCCACAACTGGCCATGCATACAAATAAAACCAAGGTTTGTGCCTAAATAATATAGAAAGCCAAGGTAATGTCAACAAAATAAAGTTTGCATATGGTATCAGTTCTGAAGGGAAGACTGAGTTCCATCTCTGAAACAATTAAAACTGTTTAACTTTTTTTTCAAGACAGAGTCTCACTCTGTACCCCTGGGGGTGAGTGCCTTAGTATCATCATCATAGCTGACAGCAACCTCAAAATATTGGGCTCAAGAGATTCTCCTCTTCAGCTTCCCAAGTAGCTGGGACTACACAGGTTACCACCACAAGGCCCAGCTAATTTTCCTATTTTACAAGAGATGGGATCTCGCTCTTGGTCAGGCTGGTCTCAAACTCCTGAGCTCAAGCAATTATCCCTCAGCCTCTTTTTTTTACTTTTAAAAATACCTTTTTTTTTTATTGGAAGAACAGGAGTTGCCTTGGGCAACACATTAAATACACACACACAAGTGTACACGCATAATTTTATTAATATGTGATACCACAAGTAAGCAAAACAATGTCCTCACAAAATCAGTAGGCAGCTGGCCAGTAAGCCACAGGTTGAACACCCCTGGTTTAACAAGTGCATCATTCAAATGTAACTGTTGCTTTGAATCTTTAAATGTCCACATTTGGCCCTGTCAGTTTTCTTCCTAAAACAGCACAGCCAAGTATTTATGAAGAATTCGTTAAATGCACAATGATTTCAAGAGTTCCCTTCAATTTTACTTATCAACTAAATAATGGTTGAATTTTCTGGTGTCCATAGAGAACATGTGACATTTTTCCTTATCATCAAGGTAAACTGTAAAATTATTATTAAAACTATGATTTTAAAAATATACTATATATATTAAGTCAAGTCTTCCTGACAAATGATTTATAATAATAATCACATCAAATCTACCAGGAGCATTAGAAGGAAAGTTCACAGAGGTCCAAAAGAAAAACCCAGAGCCATAAAGTATCACTCAATGTCTAACATGATGTGAAGATTTCTGCTTTTATTTAGATGGACCTGAAAGCAAGGGGAAAATATGGACAAAATAGATAATGCCTAGAAAAACAGGGCAAACATTTTAAAATTTAATCTCTAAGTCAAAATTAAAAGAAAGTACCATTAATCAACCAATGCATGTTTCTTCAGTTACTATCAAGTTGAGAATGGGGTGCCTATTTAAGAACGGAACCACATCGACAACTGCCAAACAAAACTTTCTTCTTGGGTTCTTTCTCTATTTACTTTGGGTTTCACTGAAGGTTGAGACTGGAGGCACAGTGATTTCCAAGTTTTGGAACCTATCAAAGTAAGATTTTAAAAATGAATACTTCTAACACCGGTTTGAGCCGAACAATGAGCTTCTTTGCTCCCCACCCAAGAGGGGGTTAGAATATTCTCCTTAACCTCACTCTTTCCTCACTCCTAATGCTTCCTACCTAATCTAATGGGTAGAATTATTTTTCAGGTGACTTCAGTTAATCAGGACGACACCAAGAGCCTGTGTTACGGTTCTCAGCTTTCCGAGCTTCTAACGGCAATTTTAACCAACCTAACGAGATGATTTTTTTTAAAACTGGATATATTACAAATCAAGTCAAAAACTCAAAGCCCAAGCAACCCGCTTGCGAACCTAAAGCAGGTTGAAATGATTAAAGTAACAGCCCACAACAAGGAAAACGATGGGGGCGGGGTGGGGGGAGGGGCAGAGGGCGCGTCCCGAAGATGTCCACCCGCAGCACAGAACACGGCGCCCTCACCTCTTCTCCGGCATAAGGGTAGAGCGCCCTCCTTTCTCTGGCCGGTCCCTACCTTCCCGGCCTCGGATTACGACACAACTGGCAACGAGACTTTCTCGGGAGGAAGACAGCCAGGGAAGCGCGCTCGCCTCACACTCGACCTCCCAGAGGCAGCTGCCGGGGCTCTCCCTGCGACGCGGCGCTCCCGGGCAGCGCGAAGAGGAAGGCCGCAGGGTCGCGCTCCTCTGAGCAGCAGCCCGAAGGTCGCGCGGAGCCGCGGTGCAGACGCCCAGGCCCGGTCGAGCAGACTCCGTACCCACTCCGGCTCAGCTGGGAGCCGGCAGACTGAGCCCCGGTGATAACTTCGCCAAGGAAGAAGAAGCGACGCGTAGAATAACAGGCTGTGTGCACAGACGGGGGAAGATGCGCTGTCTGTGTGTCTGCCTACCGGAAAGGCCGTCTCACCTTCCCTCTGCCAAGCCCGGCGGCTCCCGCTCACCTGAGGAGGGCACCGGAACGCCGGTGCGGCAGCACCAATAGCCGTTACGGCACGAGGCCTGCGCTCCGCCGCCGCGTAGCTCTCGGGAGGGGCGGGGCACGCGCGCTGGGCGGATCCGCGTGGGCAGGAAACCCGCTCCCGGCCCAATTTGATAGGCTCAGCCGCCCCGCTTCTTGGTCCCTTAAGTGCCAGCGGTCTGTGCCGCGCCGAGATTGGGCGGGAACACATGTCAATCAAGAGCTGTGCTGGGTGTGAAGTTTGCTGAGGCTGCGCGGCGGAAAGACAGCAAGAGGGTGATAGGCTCTGGGCCTGCCCGTGGGTGGCTTCGTTTTTGCCTCCCCAGCTTTTGTAGCTGGTTACTTTTGGCTTTCCTCCTCCGTGCGGTAAGAGAGACTCAGCGGTAAAATTACTGCGTCCCAAACTCAGCACTAGCTGCTTTGGGAGTTTCCTCCTGCTTTCTGCACCTGAGGAATCTTCCCAGCTGAAGGCTCTCAGGGACCGGGGGCAACAAAGAAAAACAAAAAGACTTGGAAATGGAGACCTCGGAGGAAAATTGTCAGGCGTGTTGCTTAATTTGAGGCACAAACCGAAACATGTTTTTCAGTTTTCGCCTGAGTCTGAGGTCCTCTGAGTGCCCTGGTGTGTGGGTAGCTTCCAAACTTGGCCTGCGGTAGTGTTGTGAAGACAACCTTCGGAGTTGGGTCTGCCCATCCTTAGGGCCTCAACCCCACCCCACCATCTCCTGGGGCATCAGCAAGTTGGTTGTCCCCGATGCCGGTGCCCCCAATAACTTGCCTTGTTCCTTCCTAACCATCTTTGTGGCTCAGCTGAGGTGTCACTTTTCAGGGAAGCCTGCTGGGTTAGCAGCACAGGTATTTTCTCCATCTGAGGTATTGAAACGGTTTGTTTGTATCCCTACCTGCCTTGTGAACGTCATTAAATCCAGAACCATGTCAGTGTTCAGTTTTCCTCCAGTGCCTAACATGATAGATGGTCCATAAATATTGTTTAAGTCATTAATACATCTTTTTTTCCCTTTTTGCATCTTAGACCGGACTATAAGTCTCAAGGTTTCACGGTTTACTGCATTTAAGTTCAAAATTAAACACTGAGGCTAATGGATGCATGTGGCTGGTCTGCCATATGTAGGACCACAGGGTCAAACACAGATTACCTATCTGTGCCCTTTCTAGCCTCCAGTTGGCAGGGACAAGTAGACCATGAAACTGGGCAACAGCTACTCTGTATCTACATTCCATTACTAGCATTCAAAGTGAATAATGCAAGTGAATTTTGAATTCTACAGGTTTAAATAGCTTAGCATATTTTATCATGGTTGCTATGGACTGAATTGTATCCCACCCACCCCCAAATTCTTACGTTGAATCCATAACCCCAGTGTGACAGTTCACATGCTCCTCAACTTACAATAGTATGTCCCAAAAAACCAATCTTTAAGTTGGAAAGGATTGTAAGTCAAAAATGTGTTCAATTACACAACCTACTAAGCAGCAGAACCCAGTCTAACCTACCTAAAACATGCTCAGAACACTTAACATTAGCCTATATTTGGGCAAAACTATCTAACACAAAGCCTATTTGAAATAAAGTGTTGAATATCTCATGTAGTTTATTGAATACTGTACTGAAGGAGAAGAACAATGATTATATCAGCATTCAAAGTATAGTTTCTACTGAATGTGGATGACTTTCATGCCATCATCAAGTTGAAATATCTCAAGTTGGGGACAATATGTATTTGGAGATAGGCTTTTAGGAGGTAATTAAGGTTAAATGAGGTCATAAGGGTGGGGTCCTAACCGAATAGGAGTCATACCTATATTTAAAAAGGCACCAGAGGGCTTCCTCCAATGTGTGAGGACACAGCAAGAAGACACCCATCTGCAAACTAGAAAGAAACCCAGTACCCAAAACCGACCATGCAGGCACCTTATCTTGTACTTCCTAGCCTCCAGAACTATTGATACCAGAATTTTAGGTTCTTGGTCTCGGTGATTTGAAGAATAAATCCGCGGACCACAGATCAGTGGTAAGACAGAATTTATTTACAGAAAACAATACAAAAAACACTAAAGCTCCTGGTAGAGAGAAAGAACTCAAGTGGGGAGAGAAAAGCTTTCCCAGTCTCCACATTTAGGCTTTTAATCTCAGGGTACATATAGGTGTATGGGTTCCTTGGCCAGGAAATAAATGAACACAATCCCTTCTGTGGCAAGGTGAATGAATGTATTAATGAATGGACACAGTCCATTCATGGAATTGAGGCCTAGGAAATTCACATGAAATTGACCAAAGCATAGGAAATAGGGTTTCCGCATTTAGTCCTAAGTGTAAAGTGAAGGAGACACCAAGGTGCCAGTGTCTCCTTGGCAGTTGTCCAGCCTTTTTGGTATTAGAGCCTCTGGTGGGGGTCAGGGCCCAGCCCCCACCCCCATCATCCAGCCTGCTGTTTCCTCAGCCGGCTGCCCCGGCACAGACATGGCCAAGGTGGAGGCGTTAGGTCTGCCAGCTCCGCTGAGCTGGCTGGGGCACCAAATGTCCTGCATCAGTTCTCCCTCTCTGAGTAGAAACTCTAACTGCTTCTTGCTGAATCGGGCGATGATAGAAGGGGGCAGTCAGGGTTTTTCTGGAGGGAGAGCAATACAGGGGTTCATGGACTGGAACCATTTTTATTGTGTGTGGCTTGATGACATTTCTGGAAAACATAAATCTGATTAGTATAATCAGTAAAACATAAAGGTAGGACAGTGTCAGGTCAGAAGCACTTATTCAGTGATGTTAAAAGAAAACCATATTAGCATTTTTCTTGCTGTTTCCTAAATAATAACTTCAAACTTTCCTTTGGCTCACAAGTGTAGGTTGTCTGTGGTTGGCTGTCTTCATTGTTTGCCTCTGTAGAAGGAGAGGGTTTCAGGCTTTTACTCATGAATGATGTATCCAGGAATCGACTCTTATAACTTTAATAGCTGTAGAAAAAGATAAGATAACAGTAAAGGATCTTCAGTGTTAGGGAAAGTGAATTAGAGGGAAGAGTTTTGATCATGATCAGATCTCTAGGAGAAAAAAGCTGTTTTAGTGTTGA
>CAUYRH010040829.1:0-36575 GCA_963574655.1 Perodicticus potto
ATAAACTACTGGGACCTGATCAAACTAAAAAGCTTCTGTACAGCTAAGAACACAGTCAGTATAGCAAGCAGACAGCCAACAGAATGGGAGAAAATATTTGCAAGTTATGCCTCTGACAAAGGGTTGATAACCAGAATACACAGCATAGATTTTAAAAGCCAGTTCATGGGAGGGAAAAGAAAAGGCCAGTTCATGAATTATCTTTATTGGATATTTTACAACAAAGAAGCAAACATGGTTACATAGTTGTTTCCAAAAGATCTTTATTTTAAATTGTACATTGACCACCTTCATTTCTTGCCCTACTATCTCAAATTCTTTTAAAAATGATATAGGATATAAATAAATAAAAATTTATTTTTCTCAACAAATTACCACCTGTAATAAGATAGTGCTAAACATAGTAGTTGAAGGTTTTAGATTAAGCTCATATTTTTAAGCAGCCTTCTATTTTTTTATAACATGCATTATTTATAATAACCCAAATGCATTTTGATTGAATTACATATTTAGTTTGTTTATTCTGCTTATCAAATAGCTCCTTTCAGTTTAATTTCTTGACTACTCCCTGTGTTTCAAGGCTTTTATAAAGTGCTTAGCAGACACAAAGATATCTAAATAAGATTTTTGTGCTATTGGAACTTGTAAATTTGATGAAGGACATAAACATATAAGCATAAGCATTTTGGTAGAACATGATAAATGCTGTAACATGATCAGGGTATTGTGAAAGGATGAGTGTCTGGTACCCTACCCAGAGGATTTGGAAAGTTGGAGAGCCAGGGAGCTATGCCTCAGAAAATGAGGAGGAACTTGCCTGTTAACATAAAGTACAGAGTATTAGGCTGGGCATGGTGGTGGCTCATGCCCATAATCCTAGCATTCTGAGAGGCCAAGGTGGGTGGATTGCTTTAGCTCAGAAGTTCAAGACCAGCCTGAGTAAGAATGAGACCCCATCTCTACAAATAGCCAAGCATTGTGGTGGGCACCTGTAGTTCCAGCTAGTTGGAAGGCTGAGGCAAGAAAATTGCTTGATCCCAAGAGTTGGAGATTTCTATGAGCTGTGATATCCTAGACTCTACCCAGGGGGACAAAGTGAGACTCTATTTGCACAAAAGAAAAGTACAGAGTTTTATCACTGGATCCTAAGGTGATGGAAGCTGAGATGTATCTTGAATGTCATGCTGTAGCTCTGGACACACTGCTAGCCATCAGTACCACTGAAGAGTTTGTAACAGAGAATGTAACAATCAGATTTGTCAAGGTCACTTTCTTGGTAGTGTAGAGGGCAGAGTTAAGGAGGGGAGTCAGAGGGAAAGTGGGCAAGAGCAAAGGGGTGAAGCTCAGTAAGGAAACTGTGCCGTGATCCAGGGAAAAGAAATGGACCTGAAATAGGGAAGAGGCAAAAGGGATGGACAGAAAGGAATGGTTTTACAAAATGTTTGGGAGTAACCGAATGTGGTACTTAGTGGTTGATTTAGCTGAGGCCTGAAGGAAAATGTCTGGGATGACCTGGAATGAATAAAAAGTGGCACTTTTTACCAAAATGGGAAAACTTGAAGGAGGAAAGGGAAATAGTAATTACTAATTGGCAGGAAGAATGATTTTGGCTTTGTGCCTACCATCTTTTTTTTTTTTTTTTTTTTTTTTAGACAGAGTCTCACTATGTTGCCCTTGGTAGAGTGCAGTGGTGTCACAGCTCACAGCAACCTCAAACTCTTGGCCTTAAGTGATTCTCTTGCCTCAGCCTCCCAAGTACCCGCCACAATGCCTGGCTATTTTTTGGTTGTAGTTGTCATTGTTCTTTGGCAGGCCCAGGCTGGATTTGAACCTGCCAGCTCCAGTGCATGTGTCTGGCACCTTAGCCGCTGAGCTGCAGGCACTGAGCCTGTACTTACCATCTTGTTTGAATTTCCTGAAGTCATTGTTTAGCTTGAAAATCTTGATTTTCCTGGATCTCCAAGCATTTTTCCTTGGAGTGCTGTGTATTCATATGTTGAATACAGCATTTATGATTATTAATCTCTTTGAAGATATTCTTTTCATGAATATTTTAATGCTCAACTCAGTAGGCCATTTTTCTTCTGAAATATTTCTAATTTGAGGCTAACTGAAATAATTTTCCTATGCTATATGATAGGCTCTTTTATTAATGCAGAGTAAATTGTTATTTAAGTGAGTCAGAGCCCTTTACTGAGCTCAGTCTTGAATTTGCATTCTGTAGGAGAATTGGATGTGGATTTCCTACAGTATTTGTCAGTCATCACGATAAGCCTCTGCATATTAAATATTTCCTAAGTTCTTTTCACTCTGTGCATAATTATGGGGAAATTACATTTTTGATTGAGTGGAACAGACACCTGTCACAGAGAATTTCTAAAAGAAATAATTTTTCTGTATTTTGTCAGGAATTACTTTTTCATATATCCATTTATGAATTCTTCAGCTTTATTAAGATGCAGCAAATTCTAACATAACCAAAAAATTTACTGCAGCAATTTATTCCATCTTTTTTCTCCATTTGACATTTAGAGTCAGAACTAATCAATAAAGCTGATATTCTTCTTCCATTTGCCTTAAAAGAGTTGAAATACAAATAGAAAGCAAAATAAAATATTAGTAAGCCATGTAATCAACCTTCAGGATTTTGATAGGTGACCATATGTTGCCTGGGTTGATGAACTCATTTGGGTAAAAGGGTCCCTGTGGGGCCAATTAGCACCACGTCAGGGAAGCCCTGTTCTCTTGCCACACTGGCTCCTCCTCAGCCCTGGCGGCTGATCCACACACAGGTGCCAGCGCTTACACAGGGACCCACTGAGGGCACAGAAAGTACTTCCTCAGACCCATCCCAGCGTTCTCCCAAAGGTTTTCCTTAGTCCACGTGAAGATGTAATATTGTGTTCTCTGTTTAGAGTTTGGTTTTTTAGTTAATTGAAAAATTTGAATCAGTATACACATACAATGTACAAAAATTCAAAAAGAACAAAAGAGTAGTCAGTGAAAGGAAATCTTTTCACCTCTGTCTCCCAGCAACCCAGTTTCTCAGGAGCCAAGTTCTTTTAGCACTGTTGTGGATATTTTCCCTGGGTTATGTAATACATCTACCAGTATATACTCCTTAAAATCTCGGTGGCAGCAAAATCTATACATAGCGTTTTGCCCTGTTGCTTTTTTATTTAACAATAGTCAGTATTTATTGAGGTTCTAAGTTCTTTTTTTAAATTGTTTTTATCAGTATTAATTTATTTCTAAAAGGTTAAATTGCTAGCTTTCATTTATATTATAAAGCTAAATCATGAAAACACATTAATGTTTTGCTGTTGTTGACTATGTTAAAACTATATACTTAACAGAGAGGACTCCAAATAGCCAAAATAATATTGAAAAGGAAGAACAAAGTTTTAGGACTCACAGTTGTCAATTTTAAAACTTACTACAGGATGTGCCCCCTGGGTAGGGCTCCAGCCACGTGCACCAGGGCTAGCAGGTTCAAACCGAGCCCGGGCCTGCCAACACAAAGAAATAGTGGCGGGGACCTGTAGTCCCAGCTACTTGGGAGGCTGAGGCAAGAGAAGTACTTGAGCCCAGGAGTTTGAGATTTCCGTGAGCTGCCATGCCACGGCACTCTACGGAGGATAACAAAATGAGACTCTGTCTCAATTAAAAATCAAAACAAAACAAAACAAAAACTTACTACAAAGGCATAGTAATCAAAAACAATATGTTACTGGTGTAGGGATAGACATATTGAACAATGGATGGAATTGAGAGCCCAGAAACAATATCAGTACATTTATGGTAAATTGATTTTTCAACAAGCATGCCAAGACCATTAAATGGAAAAAGAACGATCTCTTCAACAAATGGTACTGGATCAAGTAGATATCTGCACACAAAAGAACAAAGTTGGGTCCGGGTATGCTGCTTCAGGCCTGTAATCCTAGCACCTCTGGGAGGCTGAGACAGGTGGATTGTTTAAGCTCAAAGGTTCAAGACCAGCCTGAGCAAGAGCAAGACCCTGTCTCTAAACAAATAACCCGGCATTGTGGCAGCCACCTGTAGTCCTAGCTACTCGGGAGGCTGAGGCAAGAGGATCGCTTGAGACCAAGAGTTTGAGTTTGCTGTGAGCTGTGATGCCCCAGCACTCTCCCAAGGGTGACAAATAAGACTCTCTTAAAAAAAGGGGGGGGGGGCTAAAGTTGGATTCCAACGTTACACCCGTACAAAAATTAAAACAGAGAGAACCGGCTCAGCGCATCTGGCTCAAGCGGCTGAGGTGCCAGCCACATTCACCTGAGCTGGCGAGTTTGAATCCAGTGCAGGTCGCCAAACAATGACGGCTGCAACCAAAAAATAGCCAAGTGTTGTGGCGGGCGCCTGTAGTCCTAGCTACTTGGGACGTGGAGGCAGGAGAATCCCTTGAGCCCAGGAGTTGGAGGTTGCTGTGAGCTGTGATGCCACAGCAGTCTACTGAGGGCGACAGCTTGAGCCTCTGTCTCAAACAAACAAGCAAACAAAAAACTGAAATCCGAGAGCTTATCCTGTAAAGCTTTTAGAAGAAAACACCGGGGTAAAGTCTTCATGGCCTTAGATTTAGTAATGGATTCTTAGACACCAAAAGCAGGAGCAAGAAAAGAAAAAAAAGTAAATTGGACTTTATAAAAACATAACATTTTTATGCATCAAAGGATGTTATCAAAAAAAGTAAAAAGACAGTCTACAGAATTGGAAGAAAATATGTCTAAAACATGTATCTAATAAGGATTTAGTATTCAAAATACATGTATATAAATAACACAGTTCAACAACCCAATTTAAAAATGGGCAAAGTACATTAATAGAAATTTCTCCAAAGGAGATACGCAAATCACCAGCAACCAGATGAAAAGATCTTCAATATGGTTAGTCATTAGGGAAATGCAAATCAAAACCACAGTGAAATACCACTTCATTCCCACTAGAATAGATATAATTTTTTGCAGTTTTTGTCTGGGGCTGGGTTTGAACTCGCTACCTCCGGCATGTGGGGCAGGCGCCCTACACCTGATATAATTTTTTTTTAAAAGGGAAAATAACAAATATTTTGCAAAGATGTGGAGAAATTAGAATACTCATACATTGCTAGTGGGAAAGTAAAATGGTTCAGTTACTGTGGAAAACAGCTTGGTGGTTCCTCAAAAAGTTAAAAAATAGAGTTACAACCTGACCTAGCAATTCCACTGACAGGTGTACACCCAAAAGAATTGAGAACAGGTGTTCAAATAAATACTTATGTGCAAATGTTCATAGCAGCCAAAAGGTGAAGACAACCTAAGTGTCCACTGACAGTTGAATAAATAGATTGTGGTATATAGATAAAGTTAGTCTGAAAAATGAATGAAATAGGAAACATACTAAATGGGGATGAAACTCAAAACATTGTGCTAAGTGAAATAAGCCAGATGTAAAAGGTCATATACTTTGTGATTCAATTATATGAAATATTCAGAATAAATAAATCTATAGAGACAAAAAAGAGATTTGTGATTTTTAGGGGTGCGGTGGGGGGTGCAAGAGAATGGCAAGTGACTGCTTAATGAGTATAGGGTTTCCTTTTGAGGTGATGCAAATGTTTTGGAACTAGATAGAGGTGGTGGTTATGTAACTTTTGGCCACTGAGTTCACTTAAAAAGGTTAATTTTTATGTTATGTGAACCTCACCTTAATAAAAATAATTCATAGTCCTATATATATAAGAATACAAGAAAATAAAGTAAACTATATTCTGATTGAGAAGGAAGAAATATAACTATCTTTGTTCACAGAGGACAGGATTATCTAAGTAGAAAATTGGAAAGAATTAACAAAATTTCTAGAGCTAGTAAGGGATTATAAGAAGGTTGTAGGATACAAGATTGATGCACAAAAGTCAATTACTTTCCTGTATATCAGCAATGACCAAGCGGAATTTGAAATTTGAAAACACAGTACCATTTATATTATCTTTTCAAAATGAAATACTTAGGTGTAAATCTTACAAAAATATGTTTAAGATCGATATGAGGAAAGCTTCAAAACTCTGATGAAAGAAATAAAAGAACTTGATAAATGGGGAGATATTCTGGGAAATGAGATATGAATAGGAAGATTCAGTATTATCAAGATGACAGTTCTTCCCAACTTGATGTATAGATCAGTGTAATCCCAATACAAAATCCCAGCAAGTTATCTTATAGATTAGTTATCAACAAACTGATTCTAAAGTTTATATGGAAAGGCAGAAGACCCAGAATAGGCAACACAATAGTGAAGGAAAACAACAGTTAGAAGAGTGACACTAACAGACTTAGTATAAAGCTGCAGTAATTAAGACAGTGTGGTATTGGCAAAAGAATGCACAGATTAATCAATGGAGTAGAACTTAGAGCCCAGAAATAGCCCCACATGTGTAAAGTTAACTGATCTGTCTGTAACAAAGGAGCACAGGCGATACGATGGAACAAAGATAGTCTTTTCAACAAATGATGCTGGAACACCTGGATATCCAAATGCAAGAAATGAATCTAGTCAGAGATCTTACACTCTCCACAACAGTTAACTCAAAATGGATCATAGACCTAAATGTAAAATGCAAAACTGTGAAGCTCCTAGAAGATAACAGGAGAAAAGCTAGATAGAGGACCTTGGATTTGGTGTTCCCACTCTCACCTGAATGCTGTGTTTCCTAAACTGGTCCCCCCATGGCAGGTTTTCAGATTTTCTGATTATCCTCTGCCTGCCAGTGACTCCTTGAAGGGTGACTATCTATAAATCCCTACGTATTCTTTTTTACAGCTGCAGTTAGGGTATAGCCATATGGTATATACGGATATACATAACTTATTTGTCCCAGTGCCCTGTCAGTAAACATTAGTTTGTTTTACAAGTTTGTTTCTAATCTTCTGCTGTTACTGTGATCCAGTGAAAAATGATAGTACACGTGTTATTTCACAGATAACTATAGAATAACTAACTAGAAAAGAGATAGTGAGGTGGAAGAGTATACATATTTGAAATTTTATTAAATTTTGGCAGATTGCTTTTTGTAGAATTTGTTCCATTTTACCTTCTCATCAGAAGTCTGTGTGAGAATGTGTCTTTCCCACACGGTCTCCAAGTCTCTAACACAGCGTGTTATTCTAACATTTGTATCTTTTTGAATCTGACAAGTGAAAAGTGGTATCTCATTTCAGTTTCAATTTGCATTTCTCTTTGTTTTGAGAGAAGTTGAGCATCTTTTTATATTTTTAAGAACCTCCCTCGCCCATTTCTGAAAGCTTTGTAGATCATTTCTTTATCTTTGGTATTCTAAGAATATATTATGTTATGTTAGTGTGGGGTTGTTGGTCATCAGTTGTGCTTTTTGGGTCTGAAAAGTTGTATCCTTTGGTTCTGGAAAATTCATCTTATATTTCTTCCTCCCTTTTGTTTTCTCTATTATTTTATTTTGTCTAGAATTCCTATCTTTTTATCTCTTTATTGACTTTCTTTGAAATTTTTGGTTTTAACTTATCTTCTTACCCTCTTACTTAAAAAAATTTTTTTTAGTGGTAGATACATGCGATTATACATACATTTGACCAAGCCGTGCAACTTACCACAACAGGAGTAAACCCTAATAAAAACTATGGACTTTGCATAATAATGATGTTTGTGTAGGTTCATCAGTTGTAAAGAAAGGGAGATGTTGATAATGGGCGAGGTTCTGCATTATTTTGGGTCAGGGGATATACAGGATGTCTGTACTTTTCTTTTTTTGAGACAGAGTCTCACTATGTTGCCCTTGGTAGAGTGCTGTGGCATCACAGCTCACAGCAACCTCAAACTCTTGGGCTTAAGTGATTCTCTTGCCTCAGCCTCCCAAATAACTGGGACTACAGGTGCCCACCACAAGGCCCGGCTATTTTGGTTGTAGTTGTTATTATTGTTTGGCAGGCCCGGCCTGGGTTCGAACCCACCAGCTGTGGCGTATGTGGCTGGCGCCCTAGCCGCTGAGCTACAGGCGCTGAGCCAGGATGTCTGTACTTTCTGTTCAATGTTCTTGTGAACCTTAAAGCTGCTTTTAAAAAGTCTATTTTAAAGAGGAAAAAAATTGGCAATTCTGTTCTTTAATTTCCAAGCAACCTATTTTTCTCTGATTTTTTTTTCTAAACATTTTTTTTTATTTGTGTGCTTTGGTCTCATGAATATAATACCATCTTGAATGTCTCTATATATGCAAACAGAACTTTCTCAAAGCTCTGTACTGTTCCTGAAATATCTATCTCGTACAGTGGTGTTTTGCTGTTTATCTTAGTCTCGTAGGTGACCAGAGGACCCATACAAAGCTGATTTAGAGCTCTTAGTAAGGAGGCCAGGCCTGTAGGTTGAGCTGACAAGGAGGCTAGCTGCTACAGTGGGAACCCCTAAATTCCAGCAAGTGCCTTTGTCCTGGGGGACCAGTGTTCACAATATCTGTTACAGTTCTCTCTGATTTGTTTAGCTTCTTTCTGATCTTTTGCCTGGAAATAGTTGGGGCTGGACACTTTGGCTGCCTGGTGTGCTGTAACCTTTTTTCTTCTCTCCACACATTGGAAGAAGCATCTTGGGCCACACATTAAATATACAAACACTAATGAAAGTTGACAAGGGAAAAAAAAGGTCTGTGCTTAATTTTCATGACATCCGCCATCCCAGACAAGTAAAGAAGTCCTCACATAATCTGTACGTGGCCCACAGGCTGGAGGTGGGACACCTGTAAACTGATCTCTGGAAGCACTTTAAATCAGTTCACTTGTTTTCAAGTTTGTGCCTCAGTCTTACTCTGACAGAACCAGGTATTTCCCAATCTGGAGCCTCCTGGTGCCCTGCAGGGCATGCCGGCCCCTCCATGCTGCAGGCTCCTCTGTGCCCTCTGAACTGCTCCCTTTGCCCCATTTGACTTAGACCCACGTTCCCAGGTGTCAGCTGCCCCTTCCTGTGCTGTAGACTGTTGTGGATTCATATCTTTGTTTTCCCTGTGGAATTCTAATGGAAGGAAGAGAATCACATGTGATCTGTCAGTGCCTTAATTTACTTATTATTTAATTATAATAATGATAGATTTTGGCCTAGGCAGTTAGTATTATACCCTTTCTATATATGCATGAGGAGTGTCTTGACCAGAGGCTCAGAGGTAGTAAGTGGCAGAACAAATAACACTGTAAATAAAATCTTATGTTATTATAACACTGCACTACTTTTCCATATCCATGTGTTCTGGCTATTGAAGGGTCTTAAAATTGTTCTCGTATTTGTTCAGAGGAAAGATTTCTTTCATCTCTCGAGTTTATTCTCATTAGCTGAGGTTTATCCGTGAGGCTTATCAGCCACACTTAGGCAGCTTCAAGTTTTCTGTCATTTATTCAATGGTTATTAAGTAATAGTTTTGATGTGTCTGGCACAGCTGAATTTGTAAGGTCAATTATTGCTGCTTTAAAAAAAATTCTTATTTGTTTTTTGTTTTAAAATATCAAGGGGGTACAACTGTTTTTGTTACATGTGTTTCTTGTGTAATGTGTAAGTCAGGACTTTCTGTGTGCCCATTGCCAGAGTGGTGCGGTTGTACCCAACAGGCAAGTTTTTTATCCTATACTCACCCTCCCAACCTTCCCCCTTCTTGGTTTCTTGTGTCCTTTGTGTTAATTTGTGCCCTTATGTTCCCATTTGTTAGCTGCCACTTATTAGTGAGAACACATGGTGTTTGGTTTTCCATTCCTGAGATATTTCTCTTAGGATAATGGTCTCCGTTCCCTCCACATTGCTCCAAATGATATTTTTTCATGAGTAATACTTGATGGTATACATACATACCACATTTTCTTTACCTACTCATTAATTGATGGGCACTTGGGTTGATTCTGTATCTTTGCATTTGTGAATTGTGCTGCAGGAAACATTTGAATGCAGGTGTCTTTTTGATAAAATGTTTTCTTTTCCCTTGGGTAGATACCCTGAAGTGAGATTGTTGGATTGAATGTTAGGACTACAGTTACTTCTTTGAGGAATCTCCATGTTGCTTTCCATAGAGGCTGGACTAATTTGCAGTCCCACTAACAGTGTATAAGCATTCCTTTCTCTCTGCATCCATGCCAATATCTATTGTTTTTTAACTTTTAAAAAATGGCCATTCCAATAAGAGGTAAAGTAGCGTCTCATTGTAGTTTTAAGTTGCACTTCCCTCATGATTAGGGATGGTGCTGGGAAAATTGGATAGCCACATGCAGAAGAATGAAACTTTTCTCACCATATACAAAAGTTAATTCAAGATGGATTAAAGTCTTAAATAAAAGGCATGGAACTAAAAATTCTAGAAGAAAACACAGGAAAACTCTTATAGACATCAGCCTAGGCAATGAATTTATGACTAAGGCCCTAAAAGGCAAGTATAGCAACAACAAAAATAAATAAATGGAACTTAATGAAATTAAAAAGCTTTTGTACAACAAAGGAAGTAACAGGGTGAATAGATAGTCTTCAGAACAGGAGAAAATAATCTCCAAGTATACGTCTGACAAAGGACGGATAATCCAGAATGTACAAAGAACTCAAAACAAATCAGGAAAAAAAACCCATTAAAAAGTGGACAGAAGACAAGAAGAGTAATTTTGTGAAAAAACAGACAAATGGTCCACAAACATACAAAAAAATAGTTACTTCTTAAAGAGTTAGTGACAAAGAATAATGACAAAATACTTGGCCACAGTCATTTTTGGTTTTGCTTTTGTTGTTTTTCTATTTGGTTTTGTTTTGGTTTTGGAGTTAAACTGAAAAGAAAGATTAGAGTCAGGATCAATCTAAATTCACTAAGTATTTTGATTTCTACATAATTTCTAGTGATTACTAACACAGGGAAGTTTTAAAAACAGGTATCTGGAAAAGAAATTTGAAACAGTTTTTTTCCTAACCTGGTAATGTCACAGGCATATGGTGGTGTGATTTTTCTTTTTAAAGTGGTGATAGTTGTAAGTATTCTGAGGCTAATTATAATTACTTTCATTTAGATACTGAATGAGAGCAAGTATATAATCATCTTGTTTGTATGTGGTAAGAAAGACTATACTGTGTATTTTTCTTTCTTTCTTTTTTTAATACTGCGTATTTTCCTGACAAGACTTAATGGCAATGATGATATTTCCATTTCCTTGAGCTTGTTCACAGAAATATAAAGGGCAATTATGGTTACTTAAGAAAACATGTTCTTAAAAAACAGAAAAGAAAACATGTTCTAGAATAAACATAAAGATTATGTCTTATATTTTTTAAAAATAGGAGCAGATGTCTCAAGTATTAGATGCCATGTTTGAAAAATTGGTCAAAGATGGCGAGCATGTAATTGATCAAGGAGATGATGGTGACAACTTTTATGTAATCGACAGGTAAGTTTGACCTAGTCTTATTACTGAAGTTTAAAGAAATTTGTATAAATTCTCAATGGTTTTATATAGCTATTGTTATTAATATCTGATAGTTAATATATAATATTTGTTGTTGCCTCTTTACTCTTATTATTACACAGTAGGCACTGTAAACCTGTTGTGAATACATGCCGTGAAACCAGTGGATCATGAAAAGGGGCGTCGTTTATAGACTAATAGGTGAGGGTTAGTCTAGTTTAGTCTTTTGGCTAGTAGAGTTTATAAATCTCACTCACTTAATGTGAACACCCTCATTTGCTAAGTTTAGTTTGAAAGATAGTGTGTAATAGCATTAGTATATAATAGATGCCTATTACAGTGAGAATAGAATAGAATGCAGCATCTAAGATAGGAAGGACTCAGTCTGTGATATGTTTTTATAAAGGTTCTTTTTTAAATTAACTATAAAAGTAAAATATGCTCATGGTTTAAAAGTTTCAAATAGCCAGTGCGGTGGCTCGTGCCTGTAATCCCAACATTTTTGGGAGGCTATAGCTGGAGCAGTGCTTAAGACCAGGTGTTTGAGGCCAGTCTGGGTAACAAGTGAGAGCCTGTCTCTAAAAAAAAAATTATAGATTAGCCTAGCATGGGCCAGGCATCCTATAGTTCCAGTGGGTGAGGTAGGAGGATTGCTTGAGCCCTGCCTGGGTGATAAAGCGAGACCATATTTCTAAATCAAAAACAAAAATAAAAAAAAGAAACTTTCAAATATTTTAGAGAGGTATAATGTGAAAAGTAAGTTCTCATGTTGCTTCAGTCAGTATATGAGTAGTTTGTGTGTCCTTCCAGAAGTTGTTTGTGCCTTATGTTTGTCTTTTAAACACTTTACAGATAAATTATTTATTTAAATGAGAAGGCATGCATTTATATTGAAAATCTATTTTCAGAAAATCTAAGTTGTGTTTTACGTCATCAAAGAGCAAAGTGCTTTATGTGATAAATAGATGAATCCTAAAATATAATGGGGGTGGTCTGAAGTAAGTATTTCTTCACTTTTATAAAATGAAATGGAGTTGTTCCTAAGACATCTGGGGTTCCTGACCCCTATGTTGTGTGTGGAATGCAGTTCATTTCCCATTTGCTATCTAGGTAGAGTTGTATTCCACTCAGACTTCACTGAAAATTACCTTGCTGTGACCTGAAGCCTCATTTCTTGATCTTGGCTCTGTGGGCGGAATCTTTCATATATGAGTCATGCATGCTCTTTGAGAAAAGGGTTTTCACTGATTCCTCCATTCCCTCTGCCCTAGTGCTTGGTGACCTATTCCTGATGCATCAGCCAGGATTTTAAAATAGAAAAAGCCCAGTTATCTTAGAATGTAAATCTTTAACGGTTTTCATCAATGAAATACCTCAGCAGTTCACCCAACTGTTTGTGTTTAATTGTAGGGCTATATGAGAACTCTCCATTCTAATACAGTATTATTAATCTTTTAGTGGGTATTTCTGACTTTAAGAACTGCTTTTTATTTGTATATAGTACATTCCATTTTCAGTTATATCCTAATCACTCACGTGACAGATGAAAGTTACTCAGGCACATACAAGTGATGGCACATGGTCAAGAGCACCCAAATAATCAACACCGAGCTGGCCCACAAGTGGGTCTCCTCTCCTGGCCCTGTTCATCATGCCCTTTGCATGGCTCTGCACTACCCAAGGCCTCACATTATCAAGGGAAAAACCCATCTGAAAAAGTAGCATGTGGCATTTGAATGACTTCAGACTGCTGTGATTGCAGCTGGACTGGCAGCACCTATTACTTCTTATCAGCACATTTTATTGTATATTTTACCCTATTCAAAGTAGTAAGCATAGAAAAAATTTTCAGTACAAAAGTATAAATAGAAGAGTTTAATCTGTACAGCATTGTTAATTTGACAATCCAAAATGCTCCAAAATCCAAAACTTTTTGAATGCCAGCATGACACCACAAGTGGAAGATTCCACACTTGACCTTGTGAAGAGTTGCCATCAAAACACAGGCACACAGTACAGTTTATACCGCATCCCCAAGGGGGTTGCTGGACAGTGTACAGTGACCTTCTAATCAAAACACAACATCGGAGCAGGAGACTGAAAGCCTCTGTTGTTGCTGTTTAAAGCTGATAGAGGTGTACGGATGATATTACTGTGCCCAACTACCCCAAACACATTATTTTTTCAACTGTATTAATGGCATGTCTTATTTTTTATTATCAAGTACTTAATGTATGAATAAGCAAAAGAAAATGATTGTTGATCAGCAGCATATAAATTCAGAGTCAGGAATGATGAAATGCTCAACAACCAGATTGTCCACATATGTGGCTGAGATGACACCTTTTCTTTCTTTCTTTTCTTTTTAATTGAGACAGTCTTACTATGTTACCCGTGGTAGAGTGCTGGGGCATCACAGCTCACAGAACCTCAAACTCTTGGGCTTAAGCAATTCTCTTGCCTCAGCCTCCCAAGCAGCTGGGACTTCAGGTGCCTGACACAAAACCTGGCTATTTTTTTGTTGCAGTTGTCATTGTTGTTTAGCTGGCCCTGAAGCTGGGTTCGAACCCACCAGCCTTGGTGCATGTGACCGGCGCTGTAACCACTGTGCTATGGGCACCGAGCCACCTTTGCTTTCTGATTGTTCAAAGTGCACACACTTTGTTTCATGCACAAAATTATTAAAAGTATTGTATAAAATTACCTTCAGGCTATGTGTGTAAAGTATATATGAAACGTAAACGAATTTTGTGCTTGTATTTGGGTTCCGTTCCCAAGGTAATCTCATTACATATAAACAAATACTAAAACCAAACGTATCTGAAATTTGAGATACTTTTCCAAGCATTTTGAGGATAAGAAATACCTATACTTGAAATATAATTGTCCATGGAACAAATTCTATAAGATATCCTTGAAATAGTCCTTTTATCCATGCATTGTATTAAAATTCAATTATTTTCTTCCTTCTTTGTCAATATAGTTTGTGTATTATGTTTCTCCTCTTAACTATGTCTTTATCATTGCTAATCCTTTTCTAATCTTAAACACCCCTCCCTTTTTGCCACCTTTACCTTCCTTTTGTCTTTGTTAGGGTTTAGTGAACAGAATAAAGCCAGAGATTTTTTTCTGTCTGCCCTCACAGATGCTTAAACAAGCCTTGAAGTCATGTGTTCCCTCTGATAGAATGCAGTATGTGGAAAGACAGTCCTGTACAGGAAGCATGTAGTTTATATAAATACAGGGTCTGGATAATACGTGACTGAGTCTTAATTTGCCTAGAAAAATAACCCCTGGTAGCAGATAAGCATGGAAAAACTGTAAAAAGATCAGGACCAGATTTATTCTGAATTTTTACTTTTTAATTTTGGATTAGTGGTTGATCTAAAGCAGTGGTTCTCAACCTTCCTAATGCTGCGACCCTTTAATACAGTCCCCATGGGCTGTGACCCGCAGGTTGAGAACCGCTGATCTGAAGTAAAGGGCCAGAAAGTAACTATTTTAGCCTTTGCAGGGCAGGATGGTCTCTGTGTTCTGCTGCCAGAGCACAAAACCAGACATAGTAATGTATTTCCAGGGAAATATATAGTTACAAAAGCAGGCAGCCAGTCTGTGAGCTGTAGTTTGCCAACCCCTAGTATAGTTGTGAAAAGACCCTCATGAGTTTTGATGAGTAGTGGCTAACTGAATTGCTGTACCTACATTTAAAAAAAAAATAGTTATTTTCATCTGATCACAAAAGGAGTACATGTTCATGTTAGAAACAAAGACTTAGGTAGTGAAAGTTCCTGGAATCCCTCACTATTCTTGTGCTTTGAGATAATAGTGACAGTCGTTATTTTCTATGCATGTATGGTTGGTTATATTTTTATCATTTATGTTTTAAGTTTTTATTGTTTAGTTCCCAGTAAGTTTTTATTGTTTAGTTCCCTTTTCTACGTCAGGCATGTGGTCTGGAACAGATTGATGCCCTTTTATTACTTGTCATTGGGGGAATTAATTGATAGGCTAGAAATCAGGTTTTATTGTACAGGGCTCTTTTCTGAAATAATGTTAATGAGATTTTACTTTAATTACTTTTCCCTCTAATTTACTATGCCCAACAGAGGAACGTTTGATATTTATGTAAAATGCGATGGTGTTGGAAGATGTGTTGGTAATTACGATAATCGTGGGAGCTTTGGTGAACTGGCCTTAATGTACAACACACCCAGAGCAGCTACAATCACTGCTACCTCTCCTGGCGCTCTATGGGGTTTGGTGAGTGAGATGTTTATACTTATTTGACCTGAATGTTGTCATTTGTAACAATTGTTACGACAACAGCCAAGTAGATACAGTATTTTAATTCTAATAGGGATCCTCAATCATCAGGGGATTTATTATGTAATGACTCGAGGCTGTGGGGCATCACAGGTGAGCGGAGTCACGTCTCCATGTCCTTTCCCTCAGTCTTCCAGTCAAGTCATGAGCTCAGGACCTGCTGGAACATTTAAAATGTTCCGTCTTAGCCACTCTTCCAAATAAGCCCCCTCTAACACACACGCCTACAGAGCCTTTCATGCATTTTCTCAGATAGCTTTTGGAGGTACGTACAGTATTACAATCTGATAAATTGATGGTTCCTGGAGTATGGTCCACTGAGCAGTAGCACCCATATCACCTGGGAACTTGTTAGAAATACCAATTCTGGGGCCCCACTTACTGATTCTGACCTCCTGGATCACAAATTCTGGAGATGGGGGCCAGTATTCTGGGTTTGAACAAGCCGTACAGGTGATTCTGATACGTGCTAGAGTTTGAGAGACCGACATAAACTGATTCTCTTGGGGGTATAAATTTATTTGTAACAATCCTGCATTTAAAAGCAGCTGTGTAGAAAAGAAATACTTGGCATCAGTGGTTCTCACGTTTCTGCACATCAGAATTACCTGGGGTCTTAAAACAAAGCCCTTTTGGGTGGGGCCTGTGGCTCCATCGGTAGGGCACTGGCCCCATATACCCAGGGTGACAAGTTCAAACCCAGCCCTGGCTAAACTGCAACAAAAAAATAGCCGGTGTTGTGGCGGGCACCTGTAGTCCCAGCTATTCGGGAGGCTGAGGCAAGAGAATTGCCTAAGCCCAGGAGTTGGAGGTTGCTGTGAGCTGTGTGATGCCACAGCACTCTATTGAGGGCCATAAAGTGAAATGCTGTCTCTACAAAAAAAAAACAAAAAAAACCCTTTTGCCTAGAACCCGCTACAGGCAAACTTAATTGGAATCTCCAGTAGTGTGACCTGGGCATTAGTACTTTTAAATTTCTACAAGACTTAAAAGTTGATTTGAAGATATATGTGGGCAAGGGTAAAGGGGAGGTGAGGGAAATTCTTTTCACATATGATAGGATGCAATTATTCAGTATTACTAACGATGGTTTTGGGAGATGCACATTTTGACTTAGTGGGTCTAGGAGGAGGCTTGTGAATCTGCATTTCTCATAAGCTCCCAGGAGATGCCATTACTGCTTGGTGTCAGACCATTCTCTAAGCGAGAATGGGAATTTATGGGAATGTTTGCAAGGGAAGTCTTTGTAAATTGTTGAAAACAACCCACCATATAGTTTTGATGTGCATTTGTTAGGTTATTTCTCTCAAATCCTTTTGTGGAAGGAAAAGAGGTTGAAATAAATATGAAGTTGGTTAACAGTCTTACTTCCAAGGACTACTATATAAAACATATAAGTCACATGTTATTTAGGTACAATTCAGTATTTGACTCTGAAGTGGATTCAGCTGATGAAAGTATCTCTTGATTAGAGGAACAAAACATTTTACATTTCATTAGGACCAGGCGGTTACTGTATCCTTATTAAAAATGTGATGAGTCACTTTTTTAAGTGATCGAAGAAAAATTGGCATTTGTTTCAGGTGGAAGGAAATTCATCTGAAGTGTTTTAAGGGCTGTTAAAGATTTGAATAACCAAAGTGAGCAAAGAAAAACCTCCAAACCAGTGCTTTGCCTGTCATCAAAGTGGTGGGATAAATCTAGTGTCTACCATGATCTGTTTTATTAAGGAAAGTATAATTTTGTTAGTCACCCCAAATGGGGTTGCCAGCAAGGGTCAGATTGTCACACAATGAAGAAGCTTTCTTCTTGCACATCCTCAGAATAAGATTAAATATTTTGCAGGTTGGCCTCTTTGAATACGTATGGTTTTCAGCCCTGGTAGAAACCATAATTAAGTATAATGAGGGTCAGAATTTCCCAGTGTGTGCAACATTTAAGATCACAAGAAGGATTAATCATTTTCAGAGATTTTTAGTAGTTTATACATGTCACCAGACTTTATAAAAGTGGGCAGGTTGTGGTAATCACTTTGGGGTACCTGTATATATACACTAGCTTTTAAAAATAATTAGAATAATTAACATAATTACTTAATATTTCATAACAGGTTTTTAAATCCAACTTTCCTAATTAACTCCTTCTCAGGAAAAGTTGAGTAGAAAAGTAATTTTTATTTTGAGGTCAACAGACTGGGGCTCTGCCATATAAGTGCAAAGATAAGCCAATCCCAAGAGAAAACTCCTTCATAGATTAGACTAACTATAAATAATACTTGGTAACTGTTAGCCTTCGGGGATTAACTGATCTGCCTGGCCATTCTGATAATTCAGAGAGTGATTACTTCGGGATGAAAGCATTTAAAATTCTGGATTTTATATGTCACAGTGGGTGTGAAGAGGTAGGCCACTAATAGAAAATTCTTTCTGAGAGATATAACTCATTATGATTACTTTCTAAATTGCTCAACTATTTTGGGTCTTCTCTGTTTTGCAATAAACTCTGCCCATAAACCCTCTTACCAGGTATATAATTAGGTTGTGGGAAGCTTTTATGAAGTACAGACTATTGAGCCTTACATAGAAAGACTTATCTCAGAAATTGTTTTAAATAATTCTGATGCAAAGCCAGAAATTGGAATTGATTGCAATATTTGCGTGAATTATCTTGTAACATTTTCTCTGTTTAAATTAATAAGAGTATAAGAAGACCAAATTATAGCCTATACCAAAATTATAATAAAGTAAATTGGGGAGCAAGATGTTTAATTTCCTAGAGTCTTAGTTCTTTGGGCTGCTGTGATAAACTGCCATACAGTGGGTGGCTTAAACAACTAACATTTATTTCTCACAGTTCTGGAGGCTAAGAAGTTGAAGATAAGGCTCAGAGGGAAGATTGGTGTCTGGTGAGGGTCTACTTCCTGGCTGACAGATGGCATCTTCTGTGTTCTCCCATGATAGAAATGGGGGAGAGCTCAGTTTTTATGAGAGCACTAATACCATTCGTGAGGCTCCACTCTCACGACAGAATCATCTCCCAAAGGCCTCACTGCCTAATACCATCATGTTAGGGGGTTAGGATTTTAACGTGTGAATGGCGGGGGGAGGCATGCATTCTATCACACCTAGAGACTTAACGTCCACACTGGCATTCTTCTGCACTGTATCTAGTTCTTTTAAATTTAGACTTAATACAGGGTGGGCCATAGAGTTCATGTGCGATTTAAAATTGTGTTCGTGTGCAATTGCATACAGTTTTAAATTACACATGAACTTTATGGCTACCCTGTATGTTGGTATAGTGACTTATTACATAACATGTCCAAATTTTTATTTTATTAAAATGGTGGCATTATTTATTGATGAATGTCAAACTAATGTAATTATGGGGCCTTTAAGGATTAAAATAATGTTTTATGAGAAATTTTTCAAAATAAAATTTTTAGGAAAATCGTTTTTTTGAGCTTTTATCCTTAAAAATTTTCCCAGTTCCTTAATTGAGTTCACTGTTTTTGAGGTTATGTAATATAAACATAAATAGGAACATTTTAGGCTAATGAACATGATAAACATTGAAATTAGACTCTTATTCTAGAAGAAAGTTACAGTTTCTCTATGCCTTCACATAATTAAAAAGAAAATTCTACTATATGATGGATATGAAAAAAGGACCTAGAGTATATAATTTATCAAGCTCTCTTACATTATAATTGCTTAATGATTTAAAAAAATTTTCTAACAGTGTTTTTCAGGTTTTAAAATTCCACCTAGATTAAGAAACACATTAGCAACATCACACTCAGTGCATTTGTGTATAACTGTAATATTTAAGAAAACAATAACTTTACTATGAGGAATGTGCTGTGAAATTTTCTGTTCTACTTTATTTTTTATAAAAATGTTGGTTATGTCCCACCTAATTGATTTTCAACTCAAGGGCTGCCATCCACAGTAGGACGCAGTGCAGGGATGTATTTTTTTTAATGGTATGGCAGCGCCACCTTGTGGGTGCAGCCAGACATACGGACTTCTGTTACAAATAAAACAGATGGCCCCTTTTTAAAAAAATGAAAATAATATTTTATGTGGTTGTATATAATATTTTGTGCTTAAAAACATAAGCATATGGAATGAGTTGCATTTAAAATATAAAGATTAAAAGTTAATTTTTTATTTCAAGGTCTTCATTATTTTGTATAGGGAATTAAATAAAACTATTTGTTCCAATCTTCCTTCCCCCATAAGACCTACCTTTTAACTCTATTTGTATTTGATATTTTACCTTTAGGATAGGGTAACCTTCAGGAGAATAATTGTAAAAAATAATGCCAAAAAGAGGAAAATGTATGAAAGCTTTATTGAGTCACTGCCATTTCTTAAATCTTTGGAGGTAAGTGTGCTTTTATATTCATTTGCTGTAAAAGCTTCTGTTTTGCTGGAGTATTTAGTTCTATAGAAAAGTTTCTTTAAATAAAAAAAATCTATATTTTCATTTGAAAACATCAAGTGGTAGTGTTAGAATTTATAACTCAGTTCTTATTTCAGTACCTTTGACTGCATTTGTTTTGTTATTTAAAAGTAATGTACTCCAGCATCCATAGCAAATTTATATGTGGTCTTTATTTAAATAGCAGGATTAAAATAATCGCATAAATGTAGGCCAGAGCCACAAGTTATATCTTTATAGGAAATGACCTTGCTGGCCTCTCCCTCTCCGTCATCGTCATTGTTTATTCTTTTTCTCATTTCCCTTAAAACTAGCATTGTAGGCCTCCATCTCTGGCCTCTTCTCATTTCAGACTACGCATATTTACTTGGTGACTATGTCAAATCTCTTGGCTTTAAGTAGAGTCGCTCCTTGACTTACAGTGGGGTTATGACCTGATAAACCCATTGTAAGTTGAAAATACCGTAAGTTGGTTTGGCACCTCGTGGCTCAGTGATTAGGGCGCTGACCAGTGCACCAGGGCTGGTGGGTTCAAACTAGGCCAGGGCCTTCTAAACAACAGTGACAACAATAACAAAAAAATAGCCGGGCATTGTAGTGGGCATGGTAGGAACCTATAGTCCCAGCTACTTGGGAGGCTGAGGCAAGAGTATCGCTTAAGCCCAAGAGTTTGAGGTTGCTGTGAGCTGTGACATCATGGTACCCTACCAAGGGTAGGACATAGTGAGACTCTATGAAAAGAAAAAAAGAAAAAGAAAAGAAGTTGAAGTACATTTAATACACCTAACCTGAAACATTCTTACAGCACTTAACGTTAGCTAGGCAAAATCATCTGGCAACTTAGTGCTGCTGTAGTGGAGTATCTATTGTTTGCCTCCCTGATCTTGTGGCTGACTGGAGACGGTGGCTCGCTGACACTGTCCAGCATTACTAGAGAGTATCGTACTTGAAGTATGGTTTCTACCAAGTGTGTATTGCTTTTACAACACTGTAAGGTCAAATCATAAGTCAAACTATCATGTAAGTTGAGGATGGTATTGCCTAAATGCTGATGCCTGCTAACATTGACATCACGGGGCAAGGCCCTCCCTTGAATGCCAGACTCATTTATCCAACTGCAAATTTAAGCTCCCTTCTTGGACATCTAATAGCTATCTCAAAGCTAACACATCCCAGTCTCCTCCTTTTCTCTCTTCCTGCATTAGCGCACATAGATGGCAACACCATCTTTCCAGTGTCTGAGGCCAGAAACCTTGGAGTTAGAACTAACTCATCTACCCCACCCCACGTCCAACCTGTTAGTAATCCTACCTGTCTCCTGTTTGGGATATATTTAGCATCTGATTATTTCTCACCAATTTTGCACCCATCACCTTCTGTTTGAGTGATCATTACCTCTTGCCTGCTTTATTGCAGCCTCCACAATTATCCTTTGAAAACCTAGCTCATGGCATTCTTCTGCTGCAGACCCTCCTCACTCAGCGTCTAAGGCCTGTGCAGTTCTGTGGGCACCACCTTACCCCTGGCTCCCCTTCCCCACACTCATCATCTCCCTCAGACACACTTGACTGCAGGCGTGTAGTATGCATTTGGTAGAATGTCCTTGCCACCTGGCTGAGGCGTTCCCCTACACAGCCCTGTGGTTCATCCTCACTTCTCCTTAAGTTCTTAGCCCAGATGTTATTTTTTTCAATGAGACTAGCTGTTTTTAGCTTTGCAGGTAGAGACCTATGAGAGAGAGTGGGTTGCTCTAAAAATTCAACTTTACTTCCCATACTTCATTGTTAAATTCAGTATTTTGTTTTTTTGTTTTTCGAGATAGAGTCTCATTATGTCGCCCTCGGTAGAGTGCTGTGGCATCACAGCTCACAGCTCACAGCAACCTCAAGCTCTTGGGCTTACGCGATTCTCTTGCCTCAGCCTCCAAAGTAGATGGGACTACAGGCGCCCACCACAAGGCCCGGTTGGTTGCAGTTGTCACTGTTGTTTAGTAGGCCCAGGCCAGGCTCAAACCGGCCAGCCTCAGTGTATGTGGCCGGTGCCCGACCCACTGAGCTATGGGTGCTGCTTAAATTCAGTATTTTTCTAGATACTTTAGTCTCATATTTGCAATATTTTGAAAGGCGTTAAAGAGAGGGCACATATATGTACCCTCAATGTTTTAGAAAACAGCAAATATCAAAATGGCGGTGCTTTTCCTTTCTCATGCTCTGTTGGATTGTCATTTCTGCCGGGTAGAAATTCTGGCCACATCACAAAATGCTTGTTAGATAGTTAATCTTCTCCAGCAGCATATCTCTTTAATTAAAAATAGGTCAGGGGTTGGAAATCCAATGCCTTTAGAGCTAGCCAAGTGACACAGAGAAGAAAACCAAGCCAGGAAGAGACTTTGGCATTGGAGACGATTATTCCATCTAAAGAAACAGCTGCTGTTCCCCTATAGTTTTACCATTGCCAGGTGAAATATAAGCTATGTTGCTGAGTCTTCTGGTTTTTCAAGAGAAGCTGGAAATTCAAATTTTTATAAAAAATTTATTTTGAAATACTAGAAGTTTAATTAACATAATGAACACATGTACAAACTACATACTGTGATATATTTGGCCTGTAGGCTACCAGTTTTTAAACTCTGAAGTAGATAAGATTACTCAGTCTTCTTGTGTTTAATATTCCTTTTTTTTTCTTTGTAGGTTTCTGAACGCCTGAAAGTAGTAGATGTGATAGGCACTAAAGTATACAGCGATGGAGAACAAATCATTGCTCAGGTATAATGTTTTTAAAATGTAATATGGGCGGCGCCTGTGGCTCAGTGAGTAGGGTGCCAGTCCCATATACCAGAGGTGGCAGGTTCAAACCTGGCCCTGGCCAAAAACTGCAAAAAAAAAAAAAAAAAAAGGTATATGGCTTAGAGTTATACTCCAGAAGGTTTTCATACATTATAAACCTTGATAAACTTTTCATGTTTCTATAATTACTATGTAGTGATGAATTAAATGAATATTACTTCTATATACCCCATATATCCATAAATATATTCATGATCTATGTGTATATAACTTAATAAAAAAATGGTTTAACTTATAGCCATTATGCTCCTTGAAAACTTTTATATATATAATTCTCTTAATCAAACCATCCAATGGTTTTCTACATAATTTGATATTTGTATGTAATTTTATATTTATATTGGTATGACATGAAATTCACATCTATATAAAGAATAATATGTCATTGTTAAAACAAAAATCCAAGTGAGTGTTTCATGAGATTAATGAGGATCCGGAAGGTAACTGGAAGATATTGTAGAGTTTTGCATGATCAGTTCATGATGAAACCATCTAAGGCTACTCCCTGATAAAATTCACCAAGAAGGGAACACACTGCACCATAAACTTATGTTGGCTTCCAAGCAGTAAATGTGGGCCAACGTATTATTTAACCCCTAATGCTTTTCTAAGATCCCAGTTGGAACCAATAATACATACTACGTAGCTCAGAATAGGGCTGCCAAAAAGTAGGATTTGTGAAGACAGTTGAAATTCACAAGTAAAGCATGGAGATGATTGTACTCTATTTCTTAATAATATTTTTGAAGCATTGAGCAAATGACTTAAATGGATTTTTATTAATAAAAATTTTATGTCATAGTATTATACTTTAGCAGGCTCTTTATCTGAAATATTGTGTCTTCAAATATAAAATCTCTTCCTTTATATGTGATACAAAATTCAAGGTGTGTGAGACCAAGGAAAAGATTTAGAAAGCAAATAAACAAATCTCTCAGTCATCTCCCCACCTCCTCATACTATATGGATACAAAGATCATTGGATTAGTGCAGTCAGGTTGAGAAGTAGAGTCAAACAAGGCTAAGGTTCTGCTATGTGCATATAAATTGGTAAACAGTAATGTATAGACTCTAGAGCATGTATTAAATGATTTTGTTAAGGTTTTACTTGGAAATAATTATAGATTCACAGGAAGTTGCAAAAGTAGTACTGAGAGGTCCCAAGTACTCCTTACCCAGTTTCTTTCAGTGTATCTTGCATCACTCTTGTACAACTTCAAAACTAGGAAATTGATGTTGGCATAATCCACAAACTTTATTCAGATTTCACCAGTTTACATATACTTAGGGCGTGCTTTAAAAACAGACAAGGACAACATTGCACAGCAGCTGGTAGAGCTATGGGGATCTGACGATTAAGTTGCGAACTCACCCCAGAAGAAGTGCTACACACCTCCTTGCTGAATATCACTATGGTCATCTTCGAAGCACTCCCCTTGGGAAGCTCTGCACCAATGTCAGCATCTAGTTCACCCTTCAAAGCAGTTTTAGAACTCTTTTTCTGGAATGACCATTAAAGCTGCTGTTGTGTTACCCTTGATGTCTTGAATGCCATCAAAATGTCTTCCTTTCAATATTTTCTTTATTTTTGGGTAAAGAAAAAGGTCACTGGGGGCCAGATCAGGTGAGTAGGAATGGTGTTCCAATACAGTTATTTGTTTACTGGCAAAAAAACTTCCTTACAGATAGTGCTATGTGAGCTCGTACATTGCCATGATGCAGGAGCAATGAATTACTGGCCAAGATTTTCAGTTAAGATTTTCCTGTTCCTTATCGATGTTTACTTGGTCTGCTGTGCTTCTCACAGTTTGCCACCAATTTTGACATGTAATTCCACAAATGTTTGCATTGTTTTCATCAGTTCTGCTTGTTCCTGGCCTCCCTGACCTTTCTTCATCAGCGATGCTTTCTCTCTCCTCGGAAAAATATTTAATCCATTAGTACACTGCTCTTTTTTTCATGACAGTATCCCCATAAACTCGGATTAACACGTCTCTGATTTCACTTCTCTTCCCAAGTTTAACAAGAAATTTACGAATGTTTGTTTGTTGCTCTAATTCAAGCTCAGACATTCTCACAATAGCACACAAAAACAGGCAACAACAATAGTGAACACCACTCAGCAAGAGACATGTTGAGAGACAAACCCCCACTGTGAGACACTGGTGTTAAACCTCACTGAGCTGTGTGTACAGTGCTGCTACCATAAGCACATGGCGGCAAGTTCTGAACTTAATTGTCAAACTTTGTACTGTGATTCAAAACACAAATTTAACATAAAGCTTTTAGGAAAGCTTGAGAAGAAATATGCTATACTTAAAGATACTTTTACATATTAGTTGTCTTTTAAGCATTTATAATTAATACAGGTCTGCACTATATATTATGCAAATCTAAATTCAACATTTTTGTGATATAATCTGACACTAATGTTTTTTGTAAAATCAACCACAGAATCAAATAAAGAAATGCATAAAATTTTTTAAAAATATGTACTAAGAAGTTTCAAAATACCTAAGATTCTCTAGAATCTCTTTGAGAGGCTCTGAAAAGTCAGTAACTGTTATTATGCTACCATGTTGTATTATTTAATTCAGAAGACATCATATGAAATCAAGGCAGAGTTAATATAAAAACAAAAATGAGAAAAAACTGGAATGTGGTTAGAAATGGCAATACTTTTAGAAGTCTTTTTAAAGGCTTGAGATGGATTGTTAAAAGACTGGCATTTTAGAGTTTGGTCCTTACCTATTTGTATTATGGTGAAGACGTCAAGGCCCACAGCTGCTGCTTCCTACTACTGTATCTGGGTGTCAATTCTTCTCTTGGCTAGTGAGTGTGTTATCTTGACTCACCACACCAGTGGCTGACACTGGACACAGGCGCACATTTTAGCTCTTCCTGAAGCGTACAGGACCAGCAGATAATTCCTGCCAACTGAGAGGACACTGCCGGGGTACACAGCAATATTGCCATTTCTTAGTGTATATGTTGTTATCTTGGATAAATTTCTCACCCTAGTATTATTTGCCACATTTTCTTGGCTTTTAGCAGAAATCCTGTGGTAGAGAGTATATTTCAAATGCTTTTGCACAGGGCTGCGCCTGTGACTCACAGGAGTAGGGCGCCAGCCCCATATGCCAGAGGTGGCGGGTTCAAAACCAGCCCCAGCCAGAAACTTCAAATGCTTTTGCAAATGAAACCATTACTATCAATATGTAATTGTCAGTGGTAACCTCTAATTTAGGTTGTTCCCAGGGTTTTTCACTTTTTAGGCTAATATCTGTACATTGGGGTTGAACTGATTTCAGGGGTTCAATAGGTAATGGGATTGTTATCAGATAAATTTGCATTTTCACCCACTATTTTTGTTGTTTTATTCTATTAGGGAGATTTGGCTGATTCTTTTTTCATTGTAGAATCTGGAGAAGTGAAAATTACTATGAAAAGAAAGGTAAGCATTCTTAAGTTCTAAAAACCCACATAATATTAGCAAGGAAAATGATAGATTTCCTTTTTGACATTCACATTATACTGAGCTTAAGTTTATTTTTCATAAGTTGAAGAAATTTTAATATTTTCAATTACCTCATCAGGGTAAATCAGAAATGGAAGAGAATGGTGCAGTAGAAATTGCTCGGTGTTCGCGGGGACAGTACTTTGGAGAACTTGCCTTGGTGACTAACAAGCCTCGAGCAGCTTCGGCACACGCCATTGGGACTGTCAAATGTTTAGGTAGGGACCTTAATGACGCGCACGCTTCTGGTTGAAATCATTATGTCAGCATTTTATGTGTTCATGTTGTACAGATCATTTTACTGGGTTTATAAGTTTTGTAGTCCCCATGTAACAAGGTTAGAACTCCTTCTGTTATAAAATCAATTTATGGGAGCCATTCTTATCTTTGAAAATTCGTATATACAAATATATTTTGTTCTTTTGTGTATGTGGCCTTTTTTTTTTTTGAGAGAGTCTCATCTCAGTTTGTTGTCCTCAGTAGAGTGCTGTGGCATCATAGCTCACAACAACCTCAAGCTCTGGGGTTCAAGCGGTTATCTTGCCTCAGTTTTTCTATTTTTAGAAGAGATGGGGTCTCCTTGCTCAGTCTGGTCTCTTAACTCCTGAGCTCAAGCAATCTACCTGCGTTGGCCTCCCAGAATGCTAGGATTATAGGGGTGAGCCATTGTGCTCAGACTATATATGACTTTTTTTTTTTTTAGAGACAGAATCTCACTTTAGTAGAGTGCCATGGTGTCACACAGCTCACAGCAACCTCCAACTCCTGGGCTTAGGCAACTCTCTTGCCTCAGCCTCCCGAGTAGCGGGGACTACAGGCGTCTGCCTTTCTTTTTTTTTTTTTTTTTTTTTAAATTTGAGACAGAGTCTCACTTTGTTATCCGGGGGTTGCATGCCAGGGTGTTATATCTCATAGCAACCTCAAACTCTTGGGCTAAAGTGATCCTCTTGCCTCAGCCTCCCAAGTAGCTGAGACTACAGGCAACTGCCATAGTGCCTGGCTATTTTTAGAGATGAGGTCTTGCTCTGGCTCAGGCTGGTTTCGAACTCCTGAACTCAAGCAGTCCACTGCCTCGGCCTCCCAGAATGCTAGGATTACAGGCACAAGCTACTGTGCCTGGCCCAGTGATAGTCACTAAAGATAGAATTCCAAGTACCAACTTTTTGTATCTAATGTGTCTAATAAACATTGTGTGTTATGTTCCTCAAAAGAGAAGGCTAAAATTTTTTTTTTAAATAAAAAGTCCATTATTAAGATTTGTGGGGAAAGTTAGAATGTTTGTGAGAATCCTTACTCATCTGAACAGAACACAAAGGTTCAGGTTTATCAAAGCACAAATGTTCTCTCTTGTTCAGCTGTTTATTAACTTTCTTCTACCAAAGCAGTTTGGCAGAAAGGCCATCTTCAGCCAGAAGACATCTATATATATTTGAGATTTCTATCTGAGAAATTAGTTGCTTTAATAATGAAGATTATAGTTCAGGAGGTCACAATATGGATGGCATTTTCTTTAAGAAAATTGATTCCATGGTAATAAGCCTCTCTGCACTCTTTATCCACAATTCAATACAGTAAAATTTTTTTCAGTATTTTTAAGATTTCTCAGGGATCTTCGCAATTTCCCAGAGATGTCTCTTTTTAAAAAGTTTTAAACAAGTGTATTAACCAAGTGCTATACTTGAACAGAAGAGAAGACAAATAGAAACTGACAGGTGGTTTCCCCGAGTGGAGCTATGAGACAGTAAGAGTAAACTGATGTGAGTGGAATTCTTTTAATACTTTTCCATAATAAATTATTATATTCACATTAAAGAAAATATGAGAAATACAGAAAATTTAGGAAGAGTAAGAGTCACCCGCACCATCACCATTACTCAGTGATTTCCACTATTATAATCCCTTCTTGTCTTTCTTTACTTACATTGGCTTTCTATTGTTAAACAATTTTGTATATACCTTTTAAAAAATTCATTATAGTTTAGGAATTTCCTTATTATATCAAGTTTTAACATTCTATTAGGTAAATATACACATGATAAATTATTTAATCATTTCCTACCAATAAATATTTTAGGGTTTTGGCTCCAACTGTTTTGGTGGGGGCATTTTTTTGTACAGAAAAGGCCTTTCTATATATAAAATTGTTCCTTAGCTATAGTTTTCAGAAGTATTTAAAAAAAAAAGATTTTTGATATATGCTGCCATGTCACTTTTATTTATACCTGTTCACATGCTACTAGCAAGAATGCCCATTCACCCTATTCTTGCAAACATTGCCTCTTTTTTACCTTTGCAAATTAAAAGGCAAAAAAGACATTTTAATTCCCACTTTTATGGTAGAAAATGTGATCATATTTTCAATTTGTACATTATAAGTTTAGTTTTTTTTTTGTTTGTTTGTTTGTTTTGAGACAGAGCCTTAAGCTGTCACCCTGGGTAGAGTGCCATGGCATCACAGCTCACAGAAACCTCCAATTCCTGGGCTCAAGCGAGTCTCCTGCCTCCGCCTCCCAAGTAGCTGGGACTACAGGCGCCCCCCCACAATGCCTGGCCATTTTTGGTTGCAGCTGTCATTGTTGTTTGGCGGGCCCCGGCTGGATTCGAACCCGACAGCTCAGGTGTATGTGGCTGGCGCTTTAGCCTGTTGAGGCACAGGTGCTGAACCATACGTTTAGTTTTAAAATGCATGAGACAGGCAAGCAAACTGATATATAGCAAGTACTTATAGAAGTCAACAGAAGCATTGTATTGGCTGCCATTTTGAATTGCATAGACAATAGTATGCAAAAGTAAAATTTATAATAGGTAACATTTGGCCTTCACAGCATGGGATCTTTAACCCTGAAGAGGAAAAAGAGGATAGAAAACTCCCTTACCACCTTTGAGGAGTTTATATTACTAAGATGGAGACATCAAGATTTATTATTTAAAATTCCAAGGCCTTTTTGTGATAATCCCTCATTCTTTTCTCAGACTAAGAGCCTCCTTCCAACTTAGCTTTGCCTGTAACATTGTGGAGAGCCTTGAAAGCGTGACCCAAGAAGGCCCTGGTTGCTTCCATGTTGAAGCAGAACATTTTGTCTTTATGTTCTTTCTTGTGTTTTTATAATATTTACTCCAAAATACCATTGCATTGTTGAACTATACAGAATGGGTATCATAAATGACTTAGAAACTCTGCAGATTTGTAAAGAATATCACTGGTTTTCTTTCATCCCCCTCTTTCCTTAGCCATGGACGTGCAAGCATTTGAAAGGCTTTTGGGACCTTGCATGGAAATTATGAAAAGGAACATCGCCACCTATGAAGAACAATTAGTTGCCCTGTTTGGAACAAACATGGATATTGTTGAACCCACTGCATGAAGCAAAAGTATGGAACAAGAAGACGTATAGTGACAAAATTACACAGTAGTGGTTAGTCCACTGAGAATGTGTTTGTGTAGATGCCAAGCATTTTCTGTGATTTCAGATTTTTTCCTTTTTTTACCTTTACAATGTATCAATAAACAGTAGTGATTTAATAGTCAGTAGGCTTTAACATCACTTTTAAAGAGTAGTTCATAAAAATATCAACACACTGGTAAAATGACTTTCTACTCCATACAATTATTTGCCTGAAAGGTTTATTCAAATGATTGTAACATACTGAAAGTATCTGTGTTTAAGAAGATAATTAAAGGATGTTATCATAGGCTATATATGTTTGACTTACTCAGATTGATATATTAGTGACTATCCCCATGTAAGAGGGCACTTGGCAATGAATCATGCTACATAGCATGGCATCACATTCTTTTTATAACTCATTATACATAGTAAAATTTTAATCATTTTTGTTTTAAAGTTTTTCTGGCTTGATAAGTTATGTGTTGGCCTTGGTCTATTGGTGAAATGGTATAAAACATCATATGCAATTTTAAAATTTTTTATATTTTTGCAATAAAGTACATTTTGACATCTTTGGCATAATGTCAGTAACCTACGTATTGCAGTGGTTTTAAAGACAGGCAATTTAGTCATTATAATCAGGAAAAGGAGCTTTTAGATAAGAAATCATTAATGCGTTTTTTCCTCATCAAGCATATTATCTGCTTCCTTTTTTCATTTTGCGATTCTTTAAAAATTTGATCTTGATATTTGATATCACAAGGTTTTTTTTTAAAGCTGTTAAACTTGTTAAATCTGACATGTTTTGTGTTCTTTAGCCTAAGATTCTATACCTTAAAAAAATCCCTCTTTATACCAAAAAAACGTTGGGGATCCTTATCGCATGTCAACTGGATATTTCTCTGCTCTTCTCAAGGTCTACGAAACACAGTCCTTTGCAGACATCTCCCACGGTTTCTGTTCTTCCTTATGGTAGTTGCCAACCACAATCTCATTGTTCGGGCAGTGAGGTGTTTGTTTCTGTTTTAGTCTCTTTTATTCTTAAAAACTTCCTCTAAGGTGGTGGAAATAAATTTTCATAAGCAAAACCATACATACATATGAAAGGAATTTCTGTTCATACCACATACACCACTAGGCCTTACCATTTCTTTAATGTAGACTCATAGGTAAAAGTGCAGAATGAACACAAACTTACTAGATATTCTTTTTTTTTTTTTTTTTGGCTGGGGCCGGGTTTGAACCAGCCACCTCCAGTATATGGGGCTGGCGCCCTACTCCTTGAGCTATAGGCACCACCCTAGATGTTCTTAATATGCTTAGTATGCTGCCACATAAGATGAATTTAATTATATTCAACCAAAGCAATATACTTCTACATGATTTCTAGGCCCTGTCACCCAATGTCTAAAAACATTAATTCTAATCAGTTGTTTGCTTTTAAATGAGCAACTGCATTTTGGGAAACATTTCAAAAGAATATATATATACATGGGTAAAATTATTTTGTGGCTAGTGTGGTCTTACCAGAGAATGTTTATGGTTCCACTTGTATATGAAAATGTGATTAGAATGTTAATTGGATAATGTACATATAAGAAGCTAAATAAAATATGTAACATATAACTTCAACCACCTTTTAAAACACTGTTTAAAGTTTTTGCAAAACCTTGTAGGAAAAAGAGAACTTTCTACATGAAGATGACTTGTTTTCTATTCCAGATTTTATTTTAAAAGCCGTATCTGTTAAACAAACAAAAGACAACAAAGAATTGCAAATTCCTGGTTCATCATTCTGTATTCTTTCTTTTCCAAGTTATCTATTTTGTTGCATAAGTTGATTGTTAACTGATCATGGAATAGCAAACAAATGCCTGTTTAATAAAGGACTCCGACCAAGGCTATAAATGCCAGTTACATTATTTTCAGTATTGTTGGTTATATTTAAATTTTCCTTATAATAAAGCACACTTTTATAATAAAATATATGAATTACTGTTTTTAATACTTTTTTGCTTGTTTCTTTAATATGATTTGCATAGCACACAATGTATTGAAAAGGATGACAGAGAGGTGGCATGTGGAAGCTAACCCCCAGGCCCAACATGGTAAGGAAGAAGTATGGTTCTGTGTGACAGTATGTTTAAAAATTTTTAAATATTGGTCATGTATGAGAGAAATAATTGATTGTAGTATGTTGCAGATTAATCTAGCTATTTAGAATAACCAAATAAATCTGGCTAGCTAGGGAATTTATGTGTAAATTTTTCTAATTAAACCAGCTCAAGTGTGACTTGTGGTTGTCATTATTTAATCACAAACCAAGAGCCCTTATTTTGTGGGCATTCTCTTTTGATGATTCTTCAAGGATGGAGCCTCCGAATGCATTATGTGTGGCCAAGGAATTCTTTGGTGGTAGGAATTCTTCCTGGAGAAGAAAAGTACTTCCCCTTGTTTTATGTAAATATAAAGGGGTATATGTATGTCTTTCTTGCATGTCAATATGAACCAGGGCCTCAAGCACATATTTTTTACATAGACACTACCTGTGGTACAACTTGGGTCAATGTATTTGGGTAACTGTTACACATTTGGCTAGCAGGCTATTTTTAGTGCTGAAAGATGCTTCAAGCGAAATGGCATAAAGCAAGGGACCTTGGATTTTGTTGAAAAGTATAAGATTAAGAAAAGGGCTGAGTTCTTTCCCAAAACATCCTTTAAAATACTGATAAAATTTTTGCTAAGTTTCTCAAATGTTATTACAAGGATTAAAAGACTGGCATTCTTAAAATAACATGTAAACCTAGAGGGGTAAGAAATACATCTGGATTAAGCCAAGACTTTGCTAAATTTATGAAGAGGGGATTCTAATATCTAAATAAAATGTTAATGCCCAAGGGAGAAATAGAGTTATAAGGAATGCTGACTTCTAAAATTAAAAGTAGCATGAGGTACAATCAGATGTTGAGTATTGTACCTGTTCTGTATTACTTTTAGAGGCAGCAAAACTGGTTAAGTAACTGTAGATGTTCATTACAGGTATAAAAACACACCTTATAAGTATAATTTTAAGTAAAATGAATGATGAAAATGTAAGCAATAAAGCACACCAGTTGTTTGCACAGGACTTGTGTGCCCTACGATAATTACGAGAGCTTGAATCAGTATAATATGTATGCCTAAGGACATCTGTGACTTCAAAGTCATTTACTTTGTGTGTTGATAGCAGGACTCACCAAATTTAAAATCTCTTGGATTCTTGTCCAATTTTGACTTCATATATTTTTCAAATAATGTTAATGAGCCTAATTAGAAATTTGTATGAAATTTCCGCTGCAGAGATAAGACTATTTTGAGAGGGAAACTTCTTATTTGGCCAGCAGATCTGAGTCTTTTGTTATGTTTTTGTGCTCTAAGTCTATAAATCTAAAATTGCCTAGTAAATCCTGAAGAAGCACGTATCATTTATATATGTCAAGATGTAGTGCTGTATGATAGGGAAGTAATTGTCTACTCATAAAAATGAAATGCCGGCTATCAAGGTAGTGGTTTTCTCTGATCTTGATTTAACTATAACTTGAATCGGGCCATTTTCCCAGACATAAAAGATATTACTGAAAAATATATATACATGAAGTACTATTTTGTAGGCACCAATTATAACTGATTCATTATAGCATTTAAATGCATTTTTTAATTTTATGTTGAAAAACAGAAAATAATATTTTTTAGGCACACGGAAAGTTTTAAGTGTGAGTTGTAAACTCTTGACTAACCACCCAAATGCATAACCCTAAGTATTTTCTATTTAACTTGAAAAAAAAGTTTATGCAGTAGAACTCGATTGAGTTTATGAGCAAGAAATACAAGTCAAAATCTTGGATAAAGTTGCTTCTAATTGCTAGTTTTCCATCTTGGTCCTAATTGGAAACCTAACTACATCCTGCTGAGGAACAAGAGAATAAATTGTGTCCGGGCAACTAAACTGCCTGTTTTAGACCAAAGACTGACATTTAAGACAAGTGTACTTCTCTTTTGAATATGTGCTTTTTTTTTCTTTTGAGATGGAGTCTCACTCTAGCACCCTGGTTAGAGTGTCAAAGCGTCATAACTCACAGCAACCTCAAATTCTTGGGCTCAAGCAATCCTCTTGCCTCAGCCTCCTGAGTAGTTTGGACTAGAGGCTCCGACCACAATGCCAGGCTAGTTTTTCTATGTTTAGCAGAGAATGGGGTCTCACTCTTACTCAGGCTGGTTTCGAATTCCTGAGCTGAACCAATGTACCTGCCTCCCCAAATACTAGGTTACAGGAGTGAGCCCACTGCACCCAGCCTTGAATATATTCTTAAAATGTATACAAATTTTATTTTTAAAAAAACATAATTATTTTAATTATTTTAGAAAGGTGCTCACTTAAAGACATCTTTGGTGAATGTTTTTTTTTTTTTTCCCTCATAAATGCTCTTCAAAGCTAAACTTTGTCTCAAGACCTGTAGCTCAAGAGGCTAGGGTGCCAGCCACATACACCAGAGCTGGTGGGTTCAAATCCAGCCCGGGCTGGCCAAACAATGACAACTACAACCGAAAAATAGCCAGGCATTGTGGCGGGCACCTGTAGTACCAGCTACTTGGGAGGCTGAGGCAAGAGAATTGCTTAAGCCCAGGAGTTGGAGGTTGCTGTGAGCTGTGATGTCATGGCACTCTACCCAGGGCGACAGCTTGAGGCTCAGTCTCAAAAAAGAAAAAATGAACTTTAAATAAATGTCCTCAGCATTTTTATTACCATAGTATATTGTATGCTATATAACTGGAAGGAGTTGAAGTGTATTAATTAGATGTTTGGTTTGCTTTTAGATGATTGGCATTGTGAGGGAAACAAAATGAATAATGGTGCTTATCATACAACATAGAAGAGACCTGGAAGAAACCTGTTCTCAAATAATAGGAATGACTACATAGAGGAAATGACACAGCACATGGAAGCTATTTCACAAAATCAGTGTTCAGAACAGTTTATGGCACACAGCACTGTAGTATGCTGTATATTAGGAAAACCATGCTGCTTATTTCCCCCTAACTTTTCATTCATTTGTTCAGCAAGAACATATTTATTATTATGGACAGGACAAAAAGAATACATACATGGTGACTGGTAAGAAAGGAGGAGAGGATGCAAATGTGGGGGGAGACAAATGTAAACAAAACACTTAGTTTAGCACAATGTGATAGAAGTTTTGTCCATAGTATTATTCTGATGATTGATTTTAAATGCTCTTTTTCAGACTTAATTGCCCTTAAAATGAGGTGACATTTAGACTAGAAACGAAAAGAAAATCATAGAGAATGGCCTAAGATACTAAATACACAAGACTAGAAAATGGTTTTCTATTTTCTAGTAGTCTGATAGGAGTTTGTGTTAAACATTTCAGTGAACAGAAATGGTGAAAGATACAAAAGAGTCATGAGATGAAGTAGAATTATTGTTGCCGTCTCTAAATCCTCACATAGCCATTTATTGGACAACTTGACAAAAATTTTTTTGACAACTGACAACAAAAAGAGGTAGTGATGTCTGTGTCCTGAAGATACCCAAGTTTATTTCCCTAGACTTGGATCTCCGAATTTAAATTTACAGTTGCATCGAGAATTACAAAATCAAGGACGCGTACTATTTACTTCTAAAATGGGACTATCTTCCAGGGATTTCATCCCAACTTGAGTTTACCTGAATACTTTGAACTGATTATAAAATTAACCCATTTTAAAAGTATAGTAAGATGTGAGGGAAGATATTTGTGGGAGTTTACATAACGAAGAAAGTCATTATCTGAAAAGTCAGGGCACTTACTATTTTAGACCATATACATGTGCTCCATTTCCTGGTGTCTGGACTTGTGTGATTTCATTTGTTTATCTTTTTTTTTTGGAGACAGAGTCTCACTACATTGCCCTCGGTAGAGTGCTGTTGTGTCACAGCTCACAGCAACCTCCAACTCTTGAGCTTAGGTGATTCTCTTGCCTCAGCCTCCCATGGAGCTGGGACTACAGGTGCCTGCCACGATGCCCGGCTATTTTTTTTGGTTGTAGTTGTCGTTGTTTAGCAGGCCTGGGCCGGGTTCAAACCCGCCAGCTTTGGTGTATGTGGCTGGTACCCTACTCACAGAGCTATGGATGAAGAGCCCATTTATTTATCTTTTGACAATTTCAAACATATTCTCAATACTCAGGCAAGGACATGTGCTTAAGCTTCCTATTTCTTAGTCCAGTGAAGCAGTCATTAGTGTGCCACGTGTGGTGGAATCAAGGGAAATATATTGTTTAATTTCACCTCTAGCCGGGCGCGGTGGCTCACGCCTGTAATCCCAGCACTGTGGGAGGCTGAGGAGGGAGAATTGCTTGAGCTCAGGAGTTCGAGACTCGCCTGAGCGACAGTGAGACCCCGACTCATGAAAAAAAAAAAAAAAATGGAAAAACCCAGCCGGGCGCCGCGGCGAGCGCCTGTAATCCCAGCGGCTTCCGGAGGCTGAGGCAGCGGGATGCCCACAGCCCGAGTCAGAGGTTGCACTGAGTTACCATGCCCACTGCACTCTGCTCAGGGGCATAGGGTGGCACTGTGTCT
>CAUYRH010040830.1:0-37666 GCA_963574655.1 Perodicticus potto
GAAGGGTCAGGAGAAATCTTCTAAATACGGATCAAAATTGTTTTCACATAGTAAATGAGAAAATATCATGAATGTTACATTAATCAGGTGGATAAAAATATCTCCGATTGTATGGGAAGCCCGCACACTGTACTCCAAACCTGAATCATTATACACAGTTATGACTCAATAAAAAATAATTAAAAATTAAAATAAAATAAAAAATAAAAAAAAATGAAAAAAAAAAGATGACAAAGTAACATCTGTCTCAAAAAAAAAAAATACTATCTCTTGTTGGTCAAGGAATACAAAAATTCAGTAAGATAGGAATTTCAAGAGATCTATTATACAACTGGGAATTAAAGTTAATAAAAATGCATTGTGTACTTGAAAATGACTAAAAGGGTAGATCTTAAGTGGCCTCACCACAAATAAATGATAAGTATGTGAGATAAAGCATATACCGATTGGCTTGGTTTAGCCATTTCGCACTGTATATGATGTATTTCAAAAAACCATGTCGTGTACCAGAAATACATGTAATTTTTATTTGTCAATTAAGAAATGATTTCTTTAAGTTGAAAAAAGGAATGATATCTCGGGGAAAGTGCAACTCAGTTATTCTAACAAGGACAACTTGTGCATCACTTAAGGACTCTCACCTTGCTATCTCGCAGACTACCAAGAAGTCTGTAGAACAGAATATTAATTAGGAATTTCCTTCAACTATCTGCAACAGAGACCTGTTTATAGTAGCTTAAAAAATTAAAAGCTTAATCTTTCACATGAAAGAATTCTAAGAGCAGGTAATCCAGGGTTAGGATAGTGAAACCGTACATTTTTTAAGCACTCAAGTTCCTTCCATCTTTCTTTTCTGTAACCAGTATCACATGGCATTCATTCCCAGACTGGAAATCCAGCCATGATGTGCACACTATGTTCATAGGGAAGGAGAAAGCAAAGAACAAGAAAAAAATTCCGTATAGCCAAGTTGGATTTTTAATAAAATATTTCGGAAGCCCCATGTAATGACTCGCAATTACTGAGAATGCCAAAAAATGTATATGCATTTTAAGAAAGGAATAAACTGTATTAAAATGGTAATACTGAAGTCACATTTGACTTATGCAATTATTAGAAGTGCTCCAAGTGACTTGTACTCATCTTTTGTTATCAGTATATATTATTACAGTTTTAATGATTTTTTTCTTTCTTAAAATGCGTATACATGTTTTTGTCACCCTCCGTATATCTTGTTGACCACCATTAGCTACAAGTTGAGCTGAGAAACTTATTCTTTTCTGAAAGGCCTCTTTGCTTCATGGAAAGAAAATATCAGTGGTCCACTGTTAAGGAAAAAGAGAATAGACATAAGTAGACAATTAGTAATGTTTGCTAAAAAAGGTAAGAAGCCATCTATCAAACTATGCCTGTGAGGAGAAAACAAACCAGTCTTAGACTGAGTGAGAACAAAGTCCAAAATCTCAAAACAATGCATCAGACTAAATGCAATTTCCTAAACTACGGAAAAACACTATAACCAAGACACGACAAAGACAGCAAAACAAAACAAAAAAGACAAGACAAAATTAAAATGGAAGAAAGATAAAGGAGAAAACATCAAGGCTGGGTGTGGTGGCTCACACCTGTAATCTCGGTGGCTCACACCTGTAATCCCAGCACTCTGGGAAGCTGAGGCCGGTGGATTGCCTGAGCTTACAGGTTCAAGACTAGCCAGAGCCAGAGTGAGACCTCCTCTCTAAAAATAGCCGGGCATTGTGGCGGGTGCCTGTAGTCCCAGCTACTTGAGAGGCTGAGGCAAGAGAATCGCTTGAGCCCCAGAGATTGATGTTACTGTGGGCTACGATGCCTCTGTACTCTACCAAGGGTGACAAAGTGAGACTCTGTCTCCAAAAAAAAAGAAAAAAGGAGATCAGAAGAAAGAAATTACCAAAATTCAGACGAAAATGTCCATCTAGAAAAAATACTATGTTTATTTTCGGTTTCTTCCCAATGTTTTCGTGCTTGCTTTTTAAATGTACATTTTCTTACATTTATGTAAAATATTCACAAAATTCCTAAGTCAAAAGTACATAAAAGATATTTTCAGAAAAGTCAATATTCTATTCCTTTTCCTTTTTAAGTAATATTTTACAAAATAATTGCCTTCTGGTAGACATTGGGTTATTTTCCATCTTTGTTATTACATATAATCCTAGAATTGAGAGATAATAATTTCTCTTCAATTTTGCCAGTGTATGCAATAGTTTTGAGAATCAGAGTAAAAATGTCCATAATTTTGCTAGACTTTACCAAATTCCCCTCTACAAGTTGGTACCATTTTGTCATCCAATCAGGAGAGGGTATTTCCCGACCTCCTCCTCAATGGAGTATACTCTCAAACTTCTGAAATTTTGCCAGGTTGAGACACTAGGGATGAAATCTCAGTGAAATTTTATTTTGTATTTCTCTTATGAAGAGGAAGGTTGAACACTACATTTAGTGTCATTTACATCTTTTTTCTTTTTATCTTCAGCTCATTTTTTCTGGGGTTCTTGGTCCTTTTCTTCTCTAGTTTGAGAAATTATATACTAGTGACCTCAGTCATCAAGACGTCAGGTTTCCCCACAGCTCACAAGACAGCTGACAGCAGCTTTGACTAGGGTCCTAGGAGTGGAGGTGATGAGCTGGGGTGGGATTCTGGAAAATCTTTGAGAATGGAGCCAAGACAATATGCTGATGGATTAAGGGTGGTATGTGTCTATTAAAGAAGAATCAAAAGTAATGTTTTGAATTAAGCATTTGAAAGACTAGAGATGAAATGATAAAGACTGGGTGCAGCACATCTTACAGGGAAGATCACAAGCTTCATCTTACACCTGTGAGGTTTGAAATGTTCACTAGACCTCCACATGGAGGTGTCAAGTAGGGGAGAGGTTCAGCTAGAGATAAAAGTTTGGTAATTTTATTAACATAGAGGTGGTATTTAAAAGTTTGATAAGCCACAAAGTACGAGTAAATAAAAAAGAGAAGCTAGCCAAGTACTCAGCTCCAGGGCCCTCCCATACCAAGAAGCCTGGGAGAAGTGGTGTACATGTACAAGAAGACCGTGTGTCTCTCGGGTAGAAAGAGAACCAACAGAAGGTAGAACAAGGAAGGAAAGTGTTTCCTCACCTATGTCAATGTCTCAATGATACATTCCTACGCTATCTTGTATTTATTTCATACCTTCATCATTGCATGTTTAGATTTTTAAGCTATCATGAGAAAACCATCTTTGTAAATGATGTTAGGTAGGGATTCTGGCTTGTTCTTTTTTGCAGGTGACAAGCCAGTGTTCCCAACAGTACTAGATAATCTCCTCTTTCCCCAGTGATTTTCAGGACTAATCATACTGCGCAATAATTTCCTGTATATTCACGAGTGTGTTTTGAGCTCTCCCTTCTATTCCAGGGATGTATTTGTCTGTTCTTGTGCCAGTGCTGTGTTTTTTTCATTAATGTGGCTTTGTAGTTTATCTTAACATCAGGTAGAGAAAGTTTCCCTTCTTTGTTCTTTTTCAAAGTTGTTTTAAGTATTTCTGGATCTTTATTCTTCCTAAGGTCTATGAGAAAGTTTACCAAGTTATTCTCTCCCCCCCGCAAAAAAAAAAAAAACAGTTTGCAAAGAATTGACATCTTTTTGATATTTTTGTTTCAATTAAGAGCGTGGAGTAGTATTACATTTCATAACATTCTCTTCTATGTACTTTATTATAGTCTTTTAAAGTTTTAGTCTATAAAGACATTTTTTAGTCACTTATTGGCTATTTTATACTTTTTCTATTACAGATTTTGTTTTACTTTTTATTACTTCTTTTTGCTTGAACATGTAAGTTGATCTTGTATCTGGCAACACTGCTAACTCCATTTTAATTGTGGTAAAAAGCATATAACATCAAATTTACCATCTCGGCTCGGCGCCTGTGGCTCAACGGGCTAAGGCACCAGCCATGTACACCTGAGCTGGCGGGTTCAAATCCAGCCTGAGCCCACCAAACAACAATGATGGCTGCAACCAAAAAAAAAAAAAATGGCCAGGCGTTGTGGTGGGCGCCTGTAGTCCCAGCTACTTGGGAGGCAGAGGCAAGAGACTCGCTTGAGCCCAGGAATTGGAGGTTGCTGTGAGCTGTGATGCCACAGCACTCTGTCCAGGGTGACAGCTTGAGGCTCTGTCTCAAAAAAAAAAAAAAGAAAGAAAGAAATGAAGGAGGTGAGACAGCCCCACGCTGTCACTGTTATCCAAGCGTCAGGGGAGGGGAGCTGAGACCCTGGTAAGAATAAAGAGGAAAGAAGTGGACCTCAAAGACGTTTTAGGAAATAAATTACAATCTGTATTACAACAAATTTAGGAATATATTTTAAAAATAGAAAGAGAGATTAAATGGTGTTTATATTTTAAGCTTCTAGTCTAGTAAACCATGTAAGAAGTGGGATTGTTAAGAAAAGCAAATTTTAAAATCAAGCTGTTATTCAATTCTTTTTTTTTTTTTTTTGGAAGAATAAATGCAGTTTACCTATAAAACATCCTTATTGATAGCTGCTTCGCAGAATTAGCCATTCCCTAAGAGAATTCAGTTTCTTTACATCATAAACTGATATACATGACAATTTTTGGAAAGCCTGAAAGGAGTAAACCCAGGGAGGTCTTAATCCTTTGATGTGTTTGTCATTTCTTCTCTATCTAGAGATAGCCTATAGAAAATACACATTTTTTTTTAAGTCAGTTTTCCTCCAACAACCAACCAGCCAGCCAAATCATAGAGTAAGGTTAAAAAAAAAGCCTTCAAAGTCCTTCTGTTCAACTTCCCTGTCAACTACACCAGGCCAAGCAGCCAGAAAGTCATCAATTTCTTGGGATGATAGACTATTTACCGCCTCACAAGTGATCCATTCCATTTTTAAACCGTTCTATTGAACGGTTACCCCCATGTTAAGTTTAAATCTGTCTGCCCATAACTTTCACCCATTTATTTTTATTCTGTCTTCTGGGGAGAGAGATAGTCAATACAATCTCTCTCCAAGTAATAGCTCCTCAAATATTGGAGACAGCCTCAAGACCCCACTATTTTTTTAACAAACAGCTCTCGTAAAATTGTTGGTCTGGTTATCCTGACAATAACAGCACAGTGCCTAACATCCCCAAACCCTACTGGGCCACCAAGTTTTTGAAGGAGCTGCTCACAGGTAGAGCCTCGCGTAAGCTCTGGCATATAGTGGCCTCTCAAAACATGACTCTTTGTAAATAGCTCCATGAACCAACAAATCCATTTCCTAAGAGAATTTTCAAACACATCCTTTCTCAATTGGTTTTATCATCAACCTGCAAACAAACAAGTTTACTAAGCTCTCTGTCCTCAAAACTCAAGTACAATTCATATAAAAGAAATATAAACTCAGAAGTAATCTGGCAGGCATACAGGTAAATGAAATATACCTCAAGAAACATCAATGGGAGAAAGAAACACATTTACATCATAGACTCCTTTGGAATGTTTGAATTTTTATTACATATACGTATTACGCTTTTAATTAAAAGACAGTTAACAAAATAAAAATAAAATTATCCCCATTTTAACACATCCTGGTGAAATAGTGTGATATTGTGCAAATTGTACCCCCATAATAAAAAAGTATGTCCTATCAATTAAATACAGAATTACCAAATAAAGGACAGAAGTATTATTAGATTTAATCTAATAATGTTGAGGAAACCTATAGTAACAAGTACATTTATATTGCAGCTTAGTATGCAAATATAAATATATAACTAACAGAAAAGTTTTCACAAAGCAGTGCTTAGAGTAATAAGTATAATGTTGCCTGATATGTTAAGGCTGCCACCACCCACAGAATTGGGATCGCAGCCCACTAATAGGTCACCTCCCACAGTCTGAAAAACACTGATCTAGTCCAAACCGCTCCCCACTACTTTCAACCAATCTATTGATGACAAATGTAACTTTCGGCTTGGATAAATGGCTTGCAAAGAATCGTATAGTTGATTCATTCAGTCAGCTCCTGCTGTATGCACACTGAGCTAAGGAGAATGACAAAGGACATGCAGCTCCTGACTTCATGGAAATTACAAAGAGCTAGCTAGACAGGCAGACAAGACAGCCACTGCACAGTAAGACTCCTGTGCAGCGAGCCAGAAACAAGGACTGCAGAGCAGGGTCTGTAAATCACACAGAGAGACCTGAAGACCAGCAGGTGACGCTGAGACCAGACTACACGCAGCTGTCACCACTCTGGAAGCGACGCCAGCTGTCTCACCTGAGGAACTCCAACAATGTCCAGGGAGCGCTGCCCACTGGGGAAATCAAACTAGCTAAGTCACAGAGACTCCTGACTCCCACGCAGCAGGAGCTCAGCTGTCTCCCATCTCCCCCTCGCTCTTTAACAAGAGACTCAACATCCTTCTCTCACTCCCCTTCTTCTCTGATTCTGGAAAAAGAAAAAATCCCTGAGGAAAATCAGACAGTAAAAGTACACTATTATAATCAAGCACCCTCACCCCAATTTTATAGGAAATCTTTTTTTTTTTTTGTAGAGACAGAGTCTCGCTTTATTGCCCTCAGTAGAGTGCTGTGGCGTCACAGCTCACAGCAACCTCCCACTCCTGGGCATAGGCGATTCTCTTGCCTCAGCCTCCTGAGTAGCTGGGACTACAGGCGCCCGCCACAACGCCTGGCTATTTTTCTGTTTTGCAGTTCCGCCGAGGCTGGGTTTGAACCCGCCACCTTCGGTATATAGGGCCGGTGCCCTACTCGCTGAACCACAGGCGCTGCCCAGGAAATCTTTTTTAGAATTGAATAAACAGATTAAGTTTCTTTCCTTTTTTTTTTTTCTTTTTCTTTTTTTTTCAGAGATAGAGTCTCATCTATTACCCAAGCTACAGTGGAGTGCCATGATCATAGCACACCATAGCCTTGAACTTCTGGCATCGAGACATCCTCCAGCTTACAGGTGCACGCCAGTTAATTTTTCTATTTTTTTGAAAAGACAAGGTTTCTCCCTGTTGCCCTGGCTGGTCTTGAACTCCTGACCTCTGGCAATCCTCCCACTTCAACCTCCCAACTGCTGGAATTACAAGCTGGGCTACCTGGCCATACTTGGCCAAGTTTCTCAAACTAAAACCTCAAAAACTGCAATGATCAGAAAGTTCTTTCTGTATTTCTAGAGGAGAATGTAAAAAATCTCACCACACAGTAGCTGCTCTCCAAGTAGTAGGGCTCAGAGAACCATGAATGTTAGGATCCATAAAAGTACATAAGATTGTGGGCCTCAGCTCGGCGCCTATGGCTCAAGTGGCTAAAGCGCCAGCCACGTACACCTGAGCTGGCGGGTTCGAATCCAGCCTGGGCCCGCCAAACAACAATGACGGCTGCAACCAAAAAATGGCCGGGCATTGTAGTGGGCGCCTATAGTCCCAGCTACTTGGGAGGTGGAGGCAGGAGACTCGCTTGAGCCCAGGAATTGGGAGGTTGCTGTGAGCCGTGATGCCACAGCACTCTATCCAGGGTGATAGCTTGAGGCTCTGTCTCAAAAAAAAAAAAAAAAAAAAAGATTGTGGGCCTCTGCCCTTCTTCTCAGTACATGAAAAGAATAAGCCTCAATTTTATTAACCAGAAAACACATACACACAAGAGGTTCTAAACTTCCATAGACAAGATACCCAAAACTAAAGCTCCGAGGCATACCCAGTAACATAAAGATTCCAAAAGGAACCAGTCAACTAGTTCAGAGCTAAAATCAATGGGAATATCAATCACGTCAGAATATGAATCTTTTCACTGAAAATGGAGTCACTGAGTATCATTTTGACAAAATGTTAGATTTCTTTTAAGGTCTAATAAACCCTCACCTCCTGATCTTGTCATTAAAGATCTTTTCTGCTCCTGGGGCTTAGCCCGTACTTTACTAAGTAGTCCTGCTTCTCCAGCTGGACTACTCAACTTGTTTTCCCCCTTCTATCTCATGTTTTCCTGTTATTTCATCGAACACTTCCAAAAGAAAACAGTATCCTAAGAATGGCTTACTTTATATCACAGAATCTAATACCTTTCTCAATATCTGTTCTCTAGGAGAACATCTTAAAAGAATGTCAGCAAAATTCACTGCAATTCTACTATCTCCGTGTGATTACTTCTACTAAGGTCATTATCTCTAATATTCATCATGTGACCCTCCCAGAATGTCACTTAACTTATTCCCAGCTTAATCTTTTTTTTCCTAAATTAAAGTTAACAAAACATACTTTACTATGCTCTCAGGGAAATTTTAAGGATTAATGAAACGATAAATGGAAAACTACTCTGGAACTCTTGAGAGGGAAGAGTACACCAATTGGGTTTATGTCATGTATACTGGTTTAAAACAAAACAAAAACAATGATTTAAAAAAAAAAAAAGAAAACACTGTGAGGCTGGGCACAGTGGCTCAAGCCTGTAATCCCAGCACTTTGAGAAACTGAGGTGAAACAATCACTTGGGGCCAGCAGTTTGAGATCAGCCTGGATAACAGAGCAGAGATCCTGTCTCAGCAAAAAACAAACAAACAAAAAAATTACTTAACCGGACATGGTAGCACATACCTATAATCTAAACTACTAAGGAGACTAAGGCAGGAGGATTGCCGGACCCAGGAATTCAAGGTTACAGTGAGCTAGGATTTCACCATTGAACCTCAGTCTGGGCAACAGAGTGAGACCCTGTCCCTAAACAAGAAAAAAAACACTGTGATAATTCTAAGTGAGGGTAATTTTTCTTCAAAGAAAGGCCAGATATACTCTAGCCTGACCTAAAAGTGAGTATTCTGACACAACTATAATTTTCCAACATTCACAAAAAGAATTTGCAAATAATATTATTGTCTATTGTCTCCCCTAAACTTACCTTTGCTTTGAAAATATTCAGAAAATGTCCAGTCTCAATAAGATAAACCTTTTATTGAACACGTACTGTAAGGCTAGTACTTCACATCCTCTTCCTTAGAACTCACACATAGATTAAAAAAAAAAAATCATTATTCCTGTCTTTCAGATGAGGAAACTAAGGCCCCATCCATGCTACTAGCAAGACAACAGAGGTGGGACTCAGCACCACTCAGCACTCTGTCACCATAAAAGGTATGACTCCTTTTCAAAGATCCACTCTTTCGGGGATCTAAGAAAACAAACACCACAACCAAGATTAGTAACCCATCAAATTACTTATCTAAATGGATTAGTCTTTTCTATTCCAAGCCACTGAAATGACAAGCGATGAGTTCCTTCCGAAGCCCTGCCTGCACGTGCCTGCTACTCATGGTACATCATGACCACGGAGCAGTAGGAAATGAAAAACAGACACCGTCACATGAAGCACTGAGGTACACATGAAATCCCCAGAAGCGGAGGATGGCCAGCAAAGACCTTAGAGAATAACAAGGTCTAACGCAATCCTGTATCATTCGCATAATTCGGGGATTAAATAAAACATCTCTTTCCTCAACGGCGGCTGTCTCGGTGGCTGTCTTTATTATTAGTTAACACTGAGGATTTAACACAATAGTAACATTTGTTGAAATTGACTGTTAAAATAGTTTCTGTGATGTTGATGATCCTCAGTGTCACTCAGAGCACTCCAAGCATGCAAATACAAAAACACAAATATGAAACAAGCAAAGTGAAGGATGTAGAGTTGCTATGTAAATATATCTCTCGTTTTACCTAAAACTCATTTCTTTGAACAGTGACCTTTCCGTTTATATTATTTATTTATACACAGCTTTTCAGAAACTTGCCTTGGTGTAGGCAAGGGGGAAGGTGACCATTCCAGGCATAGCTTTCTAGCTAATGCCCATCTGGTGGATAAATATTAACAATGTGTGAAAATATCCAATATCTCTTTAGCCTTTTTCTAGGCCCATCTGTTCTCTAAAATTCACATTTTACTCAAGAGTATTCTATCTCAATCAGATTACCTGGTCTAAATGTGAGAAAAATTCTGTTCCTTGTCTCTTTCCACTATGCTGTATGGGAAAAAAAATAATGTCTCGAGTCTGCTATTAAGAAGAGTAATGGAGGGGAGTTATCAAAGAGGAGAAAAGAGTGGTCCAACCCCAAGGGAAAAGGAGGAAGCAGGGTGAGGGCTGGAAGGAGGCGCTCTAAAAACAATAGGAGGAGGAAGAGAAGATGATGAACTAACCCAGGCCTCCCAGTTCTGAACACCAAGTTCTAAACCCAGCTCTGACTTTTTCTGACCTTGGGCAAATCTCTTGTTTTCTCAGTATCCTAATGCAGCTTCAGGAAGTTAGCAAAAATTAAGCCAAAGGAAAGCTTCTTATAGTAACCTAGTGAAAAGTCAGTCCTTGCTACCAATAAAAAAAGAAAAGCTAAGTTACCTATGATCACACATGTACACAAAACAATTAATGTGATTTGGGATTTGTTTGTTTGGTTTTTTGTGTGGGATCTCGCGATGTTGCCCAGGCTGGTCTCCAACTCCTGGGTTTAAGTGATCCTCCCGCCTCAGACTCCTGAGTAGCTGGAAGTAAAGGTGTGCACCACTATGCTTGGTAATGTGTTATTATTAGTGAATCCTCTAATTTGTTAGAAATGGTTTTTAACTCATGAAACGCAGTTAGTGTTAACTCTTCTTTACTCCTCCCCCTTTCTTAGCAACACATTCCACTATCAGTTCTGCCTTTAGAACACTTTTCCTGGTATTCCTGTCAACTTATTCCGCTATTTTACATAAGTGACTTTTATAAACAAAACAGATTTTCACCTCCCTTAAACAATGGGTCTGATCAAATCTGCTCGCAGCTAACCTTCACTGCATCCAGTTACATTTTTAATCTCTCCAACCTCTTTTTCTCCAATTTGCTCAGGCCCTCTCCACTATACACTATCTCTGTGGGATAAAGTGATAGTCTAAATTCAATGCCTCGTTGTCCAGTCAGACACTGAGACACAGATCAACACTTCCCTGCTTTGACATCGATACTTCAGTACATGCGGCTTGAGCTAAAATGATACTGGTTGCCAATGACACTGGAAACTCATATATTATCTTCTTTCCACTCAAACCCAGGTTCAATTTCAGAATTGTACCTATTCAGAGTGATTTTTTTTTTGCAAAAATAAATTGACATGCTATAATTTTTTTTAGCCCAATTAGTTTGCATTATATCCAACTGCCTTTATTTTACATACTCATTTGAAAGTTCTTGTCCTGTCAGTTCTTTTTATATATACATCACTTTCTATGTATTCATACTTTGCTATATAGTCTTACCCAGTAAATTCAGAACTCAATAAACACATTGCTTTATATGCCCATATTTCTCAAGAGTTCCAATAGGAGTCTTATCCAAACTAAACCCCAACTTGGCCACTTACTAGCCAGGTGATCCTGGGCAAATGATTTTCCTCTCTAATCCTGAGTTTCTATCCCTATTGACATGGGATATAAAAACAAGTAGGGAACAAGAAGGTATGGGAAGTGTATAACAGAATCCATGCCTGCCACCGAGTAAGGGATAAGCAAATGTTGGCCCCCCTTTGTTTCTTTTTATAAAAATGTGTTCATTAAAACACAATCCATTAGGATTTTTAAATTAATGCTTAGTGCAAGCTCACAGCAATCTCAAACTCTTGGGCTCATGTGATCCTCTTACCCTCTTGCCTCAGCCTCTGAGTAGCTGGTACTACAAGTGCCTATGACAATGCCCAACTATTTTTACAGACAGGGTCTCACTCTTGCTTAAGCTGGTCTCAAACTCCTGAGCTCAGGAGATCCACCCACCTCAGCCTCCCAGAATGCTAGGATTACAAGTGTGAGCCACCACTCAGGTGCATTTTTTGATATCTGTTAATCATAAGTAAATTCTAAAACAGAGATACTCTATCCAGTCCAGTTCACCTAGCTGCATTGCTTCTTTGATATCTAAAAATTTATGGTAATTAATTCCCACCAACTGTGAATTTGCAACAACCTGAAAGTACATTATATAATGTTAGTTCTGCAAAAAACATCTTCATGATTTCAAATTCTACCAGTTTATTATTGGATGAAAATAAGTACATATTTTTGATACTTTATTTATAAAACTTCGGGAACTCTTGGGCAGCGCCTGTTGCTCAGTGGGTAGGGTGCTGGCCCCTATACCAAGGGTGGCAGGTTCAAACCCGGCCCCGGCCAAACTGCAACAAAAAAATAGCCGGGCCTTGTGGCAGGCGCCTGTAATCCCAGCTACTCAGGAGGCTGAGGCAAGAGAATCACCTAATCCCAAGAGTTGGAGATTGCTGTGAGCTGTGACGCTACAGCACTCTATGGAGGGCCATAAAGTGAGACTCTGTCTCTACAAAAAAAAAAAAACTCTGAAGCATGATTCTCAATAATTATCACATTTTAATTATCATCACTCATGTATATAATAACTATAGTACTTATAAGCCATTTCTTAAAAATATTTACTAATTTAGATGACTTAGTATTTTAATAAAATCCTACCCCAAAATACCGACCTTTTTCTGAATTAAAACAATTTTACTAATATGTATGCTACTGTACCTAATCTCATTTGTAACTAGAGGACTATTACTCAATTTTTAAATGCTCTCTTGATATAAATGAAAGGATTAAGACTATTGCCAAGCCATATTAATAACTTTTATATATAAAACCAGCACATTGTACCCCATGACTTCATTTATGTACCCAACCATGTTTTAATAAAAAAATAAAATAAAATAAATAAAATGTTAAAAAAAATAAAATAAAATTACCAGAGTAAAAAAAACAAAAAGTGAACATTATAACAAATTTCTATTGTTTAAAATCTCCCTGTTAAAAAGATCTTCAGAAAAAAAATAACTTTTAATGTTTTTAATTATTTGATCATATCTATTCAACAACAGCAATCAAATGGCTTACTTTTAAAGTTCTCCCTCTAAACAACTTTAATTATCATTAAATTAAATAAATCTCTTTATTGCCATATCATTAGAAACCTCACAACTAAATAAATACACATTATTTGAACATTTCCATATTGAAATGAACTCTCATCTTTATAGTCACTTTTTTAAAAGTCTTTTGTTTTGTTCCCATTAACCACAAAACCTTTTTTATTTGTAAACAAATTGAAAGTCTATTTACCACTCAGGCTAAAATAAAATAATGTGAAATCTTCTGCCTATATAATTAGCATTGAAGAACTAACAAGTATATCATTAAAAACGTTTGCACATTAGCAACTAGTACCATTTTCACTTAACACCTCCATAAACAAATTATATGCACTCTAAACACATACTTAAATAAATAATTCACTTATGTTTTAGACCTATCTTCAAGATGTCTAATATCGACATTCTAATGGTGCTTCTGCCTAAAAGGTCATCTCAAATTCTCTGGGAAATGAGACAAAGTAGAAAAAAAAACAAAAGAAAGAAAGAACTCTGAAGCAGAATTAATATGAATAAAATTATTAATATAGCAGCTTCTTATCAGTAGGCAGCATTTATAGGTAGTAAGAAAAAAGTTTAAAGTATTTATGAGAGGAAATGGTAAACCTCAATATAAAGGGAGCAAAAAGTATGGTACAAAGGTTTTAGAGCATGGTTATGGAGTTCAAACACCCCTGGCCAAATCCTAGCTCCACAGCTCAATTAAATGATCCTTGAGTGAGTTACTCATATTCTCTAAATTTTAATTTCCTCTTCTGTAAAGCAAAACTCATTAAGAGTACCTAACTTGTGGTGTTTTATGAAGAGCAAATGAGATTATCCCTGTAAAAACATCCAGAATAGTATCTGACACATAGCATTCAATAAATGTTAACCATTATCATCATTACTACACTGTAAATACACATATATATGAATATGAAGATGTAATGTAATGAAAACAGCTGAATAAATACAATTCTTCAGTCCATAAACCAGACCAATAATAGGCAGATCCAAGCCAGCTAGTAAACCCATAGACATATTCAGACCATGGGTTTCAGCTTTTATTCATTAGACCTTAAGCTGCCCTCATTGCCAGTATATATCTCATCCTGAACAACCAGAAGAACAGTCTGGTTACTCACGCTATATCATATTAATATGTAAATTTATCACTTCAGCAAGAAAACCACAAACAAGTGGTTCATTCATGACTCATTTTATTCATAACAATCTCAAACTTGTCACCCAAAAATTGGTTTTTACAGCTAGTTTAATAAAGTAAACATATTCACATCTAAATTCATTCAGTAGTGTCAAAAAATCAATATCAACAAACTATTTGAAAGGAGAATATATGGCTAGTCCACTAAATGTGGATTAAGAAAACGCATCATTATTTTGAAGAGAACAAGCTTAAGTCATGAGCAAACACTATTAATTTATACAGTGATGACCCCTGTTTATCACTACATTCAGCAACTGCATATTAGATCAGAGTCTTAATATGAAAACAACTACATGTAAAAGAGGAAGATGCATCTTTAAAGGAAAAGATCTTACCTTTATTGCAAAATTCCTGGATAATAAAAAGGAAAAGCTAAAATGTTATAGTAGAGTATGAATACAATTTTTTCCATCTAGGTTCAATATCTTAGCAAAAATAAAAAACTCCATTTTCCCTAAGGATAGTTTATAATTAGAAATTAGATTCCTAAATAATTCAATGCCCGAAATCTTTATTAAAGTCAAATGACCTTTCTACTTAAATTTTCTCCTTAACATATATATGTTTTGCTAGGCAGGTGTCACCTCTACAGATTATTAATAAAGTTTTTATATACATTTTAAATGTGTTTTTTTCCTCTATGTTCATCCTTTAATTTGACATTCTAACAGTTAATTATTGTTAAAAAGTACAACAAATTACTAATGTATTCTGGTAAGTGTTCTGATTTTTATAATATTTTTAATGTCTCTATATTTATTTTATCTTGAGAAATGCTCAAGCTTTCCTCTTCTATATCTGTTTTTTAAATTATCATTTAAAAAGATTATAACTAGTGAGGGGAAATGTATACAATTTTATTATACTATTGAGATAAGCATTAGAATTTCCAAACCTAGAAAGTAGAACTGAGATATGTGCATTAAATTGTCATCAGGTTCAAAGGCTCTGGCCACAAACAGCACACTTACATATACATGCTCATCCAAGTAAAAATAAATATGCATAAAAATACAGTAATTGCATCTGAAATACTTAAAATTTTAAGATTTAAGAATCTGTTTACAAAATAAAAGTAGTTAAATAACACTTCAGGCATCATGATAGAAAGCCCTCATGTTTGGAAAGTCAAAAATATATCTTGAACAAACCTCACTCTTTGGATGCCACTTTAAATCTAGTGAATTTCATTGGGAATAGATCAAAGAAAGTAATTGTTATATGTGTATTTTTGAAAACACAAATTCATCACTTCACAGAAGTGTGACATGACGTAGGCAAAATGCTTTACCATCACTTTTTTCATTAACCAAAATAAATCGTAAAAATGAGGCAAAGCCATTACATGATTTCCTGAAGAATACCAGCTAATCGTCAGCAATTCTACTTTTTTATTACGTTTCTTATCTTTCTAGTTCATACAGGAAAAAAATATAGAGTATCATCTGAGAGAAAAGTATATGCACTTTATGAATACTAACATTTCCAAAGTAGATGTGGGAATATCCAGCTCTAAATTTTACACATCACCAAGCACTAACAAAAAAAAAAGAAAAAAGGAACAGGAACAGGAACCTTCTGAACCCCAAGTCACTAACGAGCCAAATGAAAAGAATAAAGTGCAATCTCTCCAGCCCTCTTTTTTAGCAACTGTACACTTCTACCTGGTTTACTACTAAGAAACGGATTTCAGCTTTCATAATGCTTTCAAATGGGCTTTTCTTCGCAAATGTCTGCACTCCTCAAGGCAAGGCCATTAAGGTAACTTAATCCCTCATGAATTGCTCAGTGGAAGAAATGCTGGTTCTCAATTCAAAAATTCATTCTTTAGCTTTTTCTGTATTAAGAATCATGAAAAAACCCGTAACTACAATTTAGATTCAGAATGTTATCTTGAAGACTCGCAAGACAAATAGGAGCCTAGGGAAGAGAAGATGACGCTGGGGGAGGGGGCGCAGAGAGTGCGAGAAAGATGCTGGTCAATTCCGAGATGATGCAGGAATGACACGGCACCTGGACCACACAAGCCCACGTCCACCTCGGGCAGGGTCTGTGCCTTGGGCGTGTGAATAGGTGCACACGCAAATACACCACCTTTCATTCTTCTACTCCCGAGAGGAGAATGGTGCGGAGGCATCACTGGATAAAGCCTCGCCACAACAAACGATTTCTTTCTCCTCGCACCCCGCCTCCCTAGCTAGGGGCAGGCGACGACCGTCTCCAACAGTAGACAGCTGAGGGGATGGGGAACCGGGGCGAGAGGGAAAGCATCTCCTTGGGGGCGGGTGGGGGCTTTCAGGGGGATAAAACCCCACGGCCTCCTCCGGGAGGGTTACAAGAAAAGGAGGGGGGTGTTGAGCCGGGAAAACAGGAGAGGGGACTGGGAAGCGCCCTGCGCGCTACGCATGGAGGCTGCCCAGCGCTGGCGCTCGCCGAGCGGTGGGGGGAAGTCGATCCGGGCGGACCCCCTCCCCGGACTCCCAGACCGGAGGACCGGAGGAAATGGCTTTGTATCGCAGGATGAAAGGCAGACAGAAGGGCCACCAGGCTGGGGGGAGGGGGACGGTGGCGCGAGGACGGAGGATGCCCGGAGTCGGGGGACCCCGCCCGCCCCACCGACATCACAGCTGTAGAGCCCACCATTCCACCGCAGTCCCCAGTCCACCCTCTGGCTCCCACTGCCTGTCCGGGTTCCAACGGCCCGGAGCCGGGTCATTCCCCTCCCCGGCCGCATTCCCGCTCCGCACCCTGCGCGCTCACCTGCCCACGAAGTTCTCGAGCACTGAGCTCTTGCCGGCGCTCTGGCCGCCCACCACAGCGATCTGCGGCAGCTCCAGCAGGCAGCTCTGTCCCAGCGCTGAAAAGGCGTCCTGCAGACGGTTCACCAGAGGGATCAGCTCTTCCATCTCCCGGTTCCCCATCTTGCCTGAGCGGCCGGCTACCAGCAGGTCCCTGCTAGCCTCTAAGACCTGGCCGGGAGTCGGGGCCGCCCTGTCCTGGCTGCTGTCGCCGCGCCGGGATCAGTTCGCCGGACACTGGCGCAGACCCTGGATCCCGCCGCCAGCCCGCCGCTCAGCTCCTGACAGCTAACGGCCCGCAGCGCGCTTGCGCGGAGGTAGGGGCGTGGCCTAGTCCCGAGACAGCCCCGCCCTCGCCCCGCCCCACAGCTGCCCCGCCCGGATCTTCCCAGCCTAGCCGTGCAGCCCCGGCGCGCAAGCACTGCCTCCCAGCTGCGGCCAGATGCCATGGCCTGTGCCTTCTGCTGCCCAGGCTCAAAGGCAAAGTTAACAGCGCTAGGTCAAGGCATGGTATGTAATCATCATCTACCAGCAGCGCTGTTCCCTTTCAGCAGCTACCAAGCCAAAGCCCAGCAGAAAGCACCACCACCGCAAACAACACAGCACTGTCACCAGCAGCAGCAGCAGCAGCAGCGGCTCCTCCAAGGTACACCTCTCAGAACGAAATCTCATATGTAAAGCTCTACTCCAAAACCCACAATGATTCCTCCCCGGGTGGCCAGTCTTTTGGAGTCTAAATTCAATCTGACTCCCCATCTAAGCCCCTTAGTAAAGTGACCTTACTTAACTATTTAATGACTCGTCCTCCCTAGCCAGACGTAAGCAAATGTAGATAGAGGCTATCAGTTTACCTGTGGCCCACCCATTCAATCTACCACGCTGATCCTGGGCTGTGAGATTCCTGATGCCTTAGTCCTCTCAGTCCACCTTTCTATAGTGCCTATCAAGAGCCATGCACTGAGCACCCGTTCTGTTAAATTTAGCACATTGAGAAGTGACTGTGTGTGGGCTTCTGTGCCTGGTGATAGAGACACAAAGATAAATGGCCATCCTTCTCTTAGCCTCTGTAGAGTGTTCCTTTCTCATCTGCTTCACAGATACCAGCCAGTACTCCTCAGGATTTAATATATGGGCTTTCTTGTCTCATGTTTCATGCTCTGACTGAGAACTTTCCCATAGCTTTAACTCCACAAGAAGGCTAGACACCACAGAAATTTACATTGCTGGAGTACCTCTCCCCCTGCACCATACTATTCTCCAGTTTGGTCCCAGACCTCACTACCTGAATGTCTGGCGAGTACCTCAGACTCAATTTATTCAAAACAGAACTCATCGTCTCTAATTCCGGCATTTAATATTGTAAATTTCCCTTTAATCCTAATTCCCTTTCACAACAACAAAAAGACTAAAATAATCCAAATGTCTGTCAACAAATGAATGGATAGACAAAGGTGATATGTGCATACAATTAAATATTCTCAGCAGCAAAAACGAGTAGACTTCTGATATAACAACATGGCTGAATTGCAGATAAATTACGGAGAATGAAAAAGCCCAAAGGGAACATGGTGTCTGATTCCGTTTATATAAAGTTCTACAACAGACCAAACTATTCAATGGTATAACAATCAGAAACGTGGCTATCTTTGAGGGGTGGAAATTGTTTGCAGGAGTCATGAGGAACCTTTCTGGAGCGATGGAAATGTTTTATATATTGATTGGGATGAGGGTTTACATTTGTCATAACTCATCAAACTAAACATTAAATGCAATGCATTTCCCTGTAAATTATATTTCAATTTTTTTTAAGCAGGAGAAAAAGAAAAACAAAACTAAATGCATCATCTTCCCCACTGAAGTGGATCTCTATTGAAATGTCTGCCTGGGATATTTTTTCTAAGAATCATTCTTCCATCCACCACATGTTGTAGCCAGAACAGTCATAAAGATAGAGAAGCCTGAAGGAAAACTAACCAAGCCCTGACCACAGCCAAGTGCACTCGTGTGGGCACCTGACTTGAGCTGCACCAATCAAAGCCCTTTCCCAGAAATATGGAATTGAGAGACAGTTTGCCCTTTGTCTGAGTGATTGAATTACAGCTGAGGAGTAAAATTGGCAACTATGGTTAGAAACATTTTCACCAATAGAAGGGAGATGAAAAAGATACTGATCTTTAGAAAAAGAGAAAAGTAAACAGATACAGAGCATAGCAGAGGGAAAACAGAAGTTCTATTTGGCACTGGTGTCCTCTTTCTAGTTCACTTCTAATGCCCAGCTACAATCGTGTTCTGAGTGTCCTGACTTTGATGTGCCAGCCTCCCCCCATAAAGTTGCATTAATAATAAATCCCCCTCTTTGCCTAACCTAATCCAACGTTTTCTTTACTTATAACCAAAGAACCCTGTAAAAATACATCTTCTATCTCAGCAAAAGGCCCCCCAGTCCCAATCCAAGATTCGGAAGTCATCACTCCCTCTTTCTCTCTCACTCCTTACACCCCATTGATCTCTAATCACGCCCATTCTGCCTCCCTGGAACCCGTCTCCTCCTTTCCATCCTTGCTACTAGTGTCTCAGCTATAACTGACATTTGTCAAACAGTCATTTCCCCCTATGCATTTCATATACATGGACCTTGAATAGATTTTCATTATGGCACTTGGCACATTACCTTAAGTCAGTAATTTACATGTCCCTTTCTCTCAACTAATGTGATAGGCAGAATAATGCCCTCCCAAAGACGTTCGCATTCTAATTTGTGGAACCCGTGAATGTTGCCTGAAGTAGCAAATGGGACTTTGTAGACGTGATAAGTTAAAGATCTTGACATGGGGAGATTATTCTAGATTATCTGGATGGACCTGGTCTAATCACATGAATCCTTCAGAGAATCTTTCCCAACTATGTCACAAGGAGATATGACTGTGAAAAGAATAGTTAACAGAGCTGCAACTCTGCTGGTTTAGGAGACAGAGAAAGAGGAGGGTAAGCCAAGGAATGCAGGCATCCTCTAGGACATGGAAAAGGCCAGAAACACCCTCTCCCTCAGAGCCTCCAGAAGGAACACAGCCTTGCTGACACTTAGCCCAGGGAGACATGAGTCAGACTTCTAACCCACAATACTGTAAGATAATAAAGTCGTACTGTTTTACAACAGTAAGTTTGTGGTAACGTGTTACAACTGCAATAGAAAATAAATACAACAAGCTCTTTGAGGGCAAGATCTGTGTTTGTGACCCTCAATGCCTGGCACGGTGCACAGCATCTAAGACCACAGTCTCCTGGAGACACATGAAAATTATTACAGCAGAAGTCATATGTTCCAGGGTGCAATGGACTGATCTGTGCTTTCCCCAAATTCATATGTTGAAGTCCTAACCCGCAATGTGACTGTATTTGGAGAAAGAAAGTAATTAAAGTTAAATGAAGCTGAATTGGAACACTGATTCAACAGGATCAGTATCCTTGCAAGAGGAAACATCAGAGAGCTCTCATGTGCTCATGCACACTCTTATTCTCTCTCTCTCTCCACACACACACACAATTGCACACTATTTCAAATTGCACACGAACTTTATGGCCACCGTGTGTGTGTGTGTGTGTGTGTGTGTGTGTGTATAATTTTCTCTCTCCCTCTTCCCCTTTCTGCTATTTGAGAACACAGCAGGAAGGCAGCTATCTGCAAACCAGGAAGAGAGCCCTCACCAGGAACAGAATCAGCTGGCACCTCGGTCTTAAACTTCCCAGCCTCCAGAACTGTGAGAAATAAATGTTTGTTGTTTAAGCCACTCATTCTATGATATTTTATTAGAGCAGCCCACATTGGCTAAGACATGGCATTTGTTTAAAGGATCATGGTGTGGAAATCAAGGAGTAACAATTCTGTCTCAAGAGGATCACGGAAAGCTTCAGAGGAGAAGTGACTCTTCGGATGGGCCTTGACAAGTACGTTATGTGCTCTGCTACATGCTATGGGGAACACAGAAGACTAAAAGCATTAGCCCCTGCCCTCAGTATTTTGCATTCTAATGTAGAAGGCAGCCATTAGACAAAGTTCAAGTTCATGTGAACTGATACAATGCATGTCATCTCTATTCTCCAGAACTTTGTTCTAATCAGTCCTATCCACCTACTTCAAGAAACCATCTAGGGACAGCGCCTGTGGCTCAAAGGAGTAGGGCACCAGCTCCATATGCCAGAGGTGGCAGGTTCAAACCCAGCCCCGGCCAAAAAAAAAAAAAAAGAAAGAAAGAAACCATGTGGGCCGGGTGAGGTGGCTCATGCCTGTAATCCCAGCGGGAGGCCAAGTGGGAGGATCACGTAAGAGAAGGAATTCAAGACCAGAATGGGCAAATAACAAGCCCTCGTCTCTACAAAAGAAAATTAAAAATTAACAAGATGTGGTGGTGTACACCTGTAGTCCCCACTACTCCGGAGGCCGAGGCAGAAGGATCACTAGAGCCCAGGAGTTCAGTCCTTGCAGTGACCTATGATTGTGGCACTATACTCTAGCCTGGGTGACAGAGCAAGACCCTGTCTCTCTGTATAAATAAATAAATAACAAACAAACCCTACTGAACGCTCTTGCCAATTGCTTTCCTTCTTTACTTCCTATTTCTAGACTCAGTCCTGCAATAACATTGAACCTAGAGAAATCTAACACACATAGAAACCCTCAAATGAAGGTCTTTCAGTGATGTCGACCTTTTTTTATACATTAATCTGCATAAAAGAAATAGCAAAGGAAAACCTGAAGGGAAAAGGCAGAGGGGGAAATTTTGACAAGAAGACAACCTCCATGTTTAAAGAGGTGTGTAAAAGCTAAAGAGAGGACTCACACACACACATTAGCCACCCAGCGTCCTGACCCAGCCACGCAATTACCAAGCCCTGTATCAGTACCAAGTAATCCAAGGCCAGCTCCTGCTCTCTGGCTCCCAGGTTGGTTTCCACACCACCCTCCTAGCAAAGCAGAGGGTTCCTAAAGGTTCACAGCCTTTTTCAGGTGTGCCTTTATATGTAAGGAGTTAGAACTCTTAAAAAACACATCAGAACTCTTATATCTAAATTACTATTTTCCTTTAGGGTCATCTTGAGAAACAACAAACTTATTGGAATAATTAATGCTGCCTTTTCATACAATACAAGTGGAACTCCTCCTTTGAAATTCTTTACCCAAAAAATCAGATTCAATAATCCACAGTCATACTTCATTTTTAAAAAATAGAGCAAGGCTGGGCGCAGTGGATCACGCCTGTAATCCTAGCACTTTGGGAGGCTGAGGTGCCTGAGCTCACAAGTTTGCTTTTGTTTGTTTGTTTGCAGATTTTGGCTGGGGTCATGTTTGAACCCACCACCTCCAGTATATGGGGCCGGTACCCTACTACTTGAGCCATAGGCACCATAGTTCACAGGTTTGAGACCAGCCTGAGCAAATGCAAGAACCCATCTCTAAAAAATAGCCAGGTGTTGGGTGGCACCTGTGGCTCAGTGAGTAGGGTGCCAGCCCCATTTACCAAGGGTGGCAGGTTCAAACCCAGCCCTGGCCAAACTGCAACAAAAAATTAGCCAGGCATTGTGGCAGGCACCTGTAGTCCCAGCTACTTGGGAGGCTCAGGCAAGAGAATCACCTAAGCCCAAGAGCTGGAGGTTGCTGTGAGCAGTGACAACACAGCACTCTACTGAGGGTGACAAAGTGAGACTCTGTCCCTAAAAAAAAAAAAAAAAAAAGCCAGGTGTTGTGGTGGGTGCCTGTAGTACCAGCTATTCAGGAGGCTGAGGCAAGAGAAATGCTTGAACCCAAGAGTTTGAGGTTGCTGTGAGCTGTGACTTCACAGTTCTCTATTGAGGGTGACAAAGTGAGACTCTGTCTCAAAAAAAAAAAAGTATTATCCATCTTACTTTCCTTGATCATAAGACTTAGTACCAAATGATTTTGAGCTATTTCCAAAATTAAATCTATATATGAAGCCTGACAATTAAGTTTGTGAACTTTCCACATGTGCTTATATTGGCAGCACTGTACAAACAACTCAGTAAGGTTTTATAACCTTGGTATATAGTATCTCACAGCTGTGTTTGTGTCAATATGATGTGGTGGCTTCTTGAGTGGCATTTATTGAGTGTTTTTGTGTGCCATTTGAATTAGAGCAATGAACAAACATATATTTCTTGTTGAACTTGGCTAGAGTAGAAGTTAAATCAGGGGCATGTTAGTCCAAGTTTATGGGGATAATGCCATGAAGAAAACAGCAGGATACAAGTGGATTTAATGTTTTGCTGAAGGGAAAGAAAGCATCACTGATGAAGAGAGGTCAGGGCAGCCAGTAAGAACAGAACTAAAAAAAACATTATGGGCTGGTGCAGTGGCTATGCCTTTAATCCTAACACTCTGAAAGGCTGGCAAGGGTGGATTGCTTGAGCTCAGGAGTTTGAGGCCAGCTTGAGCAAGAATGAAACTCCACCTCTACTAAAAATAGAAAAACTAGCTAGGCATTGTGGCACAAGCTTGTAGTCCCAGCTCCTTGAGAGGTTGGACAGGAGGATTGTTCAAACCCAAGAGTTTGAGGTTGCTGTGAGTTGTGATAATACCACAGCACTCTATCCAGGGTGACAGAGTGAGACTCTATCTCAAAAAAATTACAAAAATTGGCTGAATTGTTCATCAAAATCATCAGCCAATTGTGAGAAGCATAGCAGACCAAGTAAACATCAATAAAGAAACAGGAAAATCTAAATCAACAGCTCACGGCCTTTTTTTTTTTTTTTAGACAGAGTCTCACTATGTCGCCTTCAGTAGAGTGCTATGGCGTCATAACTCACAGCAACCTCCAACTCTTGGGTTTAAGCAATTCTCTTGCCTCAGTCTCCCAATAGCTGGGACTACAGGCACCCGCCACAATGCCTGGCTAATTTTTTGTTGCAGTTGTCATTGTTGTCTTAGCTGGCCCAGGCCAGGTTCGAACCTGCCATCTTTGGTATATGTGGCTGGGCACCATAACCACTGTGCCACAGGCACCGAGGCAACTCATGGCTCTTATATCGCAACAATGCACCAGCTCACACGGCACTATCTGTAAGGGAGATTTTAAGCACTAACCAAATAAATGTCTTGGAATTTCCTCCCAACTCACCTGATCTGGCCCTCAGTGACTTTTTTCTTTACCTAAAGATAAAGGAAATAAAAAAAAGAAGACATTTTGATGACATTCAGGACATCAAAAGTAATATCATGATAGCTCTGATGGCCATTCCAGAAAAAGTTCCAAAATTGCTTTGAAGGGTAGACTCTATACAGACTATGCACTGCACCAATGCATAGCTACACCAGAGCAGTATTTCAAAGGTGACAGTAGTGATATTCACAAATAAGGTATGTAGCACTTTTTCTAGGATGAGTTTGTGAACTTAATTGTCATACCTCATATATGTGTGTGTGTGTGTACATATATTTCTTGATGAACTTGTTATATATATATACGTACACACATATATATAACATGCACATATGTTTTAAATATGCTGCAAGCAAAAATGTAAATTCTAAGAGAGGAGTTAGAAAAATTTTGAGTAGTGAAAACCCTGGAAAAATATTTCTTTATTTTGTATTTTATTTTATGTACTTATTTATTTTTTAGAGACAGGATCTTGCTCTGTCACCCAGGCTAAAGAGATGTGGCATCATCATAGCTCACTGCATCCTCCAACTCCTGGGCTCCAGTGATCCTCCTCCCTTAGCCTCCCAAATAGCTGTAACAACAGGCACACGCCACCACACCTGGCTAAATTTTCTTATTTTTTGTGAAGATAGGATCTTTATATCTTGCTCAGGCTGGTCTCAAACTCCTGGCCTCAAAATGATGGGATTACAGGCGTGAGTCCCCCACACCCAACCGGGAAAAATATTTAAACTTTCAAAGAGCACATACTTGAATATGTGAATTTAGGAATGAACGCTTTTACAAAATCAGTCACATTACTGCAGGGTCACATCATTCGCATTTCCCACTGTGCCCAGCTCAAAGCTCAATAAATATTTATGAAGCAGATTCAAACCAAAATTTTAAACATTTTTTCATGTTGTCCATTTTGAATACCACTGAGGAAATAACATTATTTACTCTGTACACAATTTAGGACCTCTTCAAGTATTTCAGTTTTTCCTCCAAAGGTTTCCCTGGAATGTATTTTAGATCTTGCTGCAAATCAGACTATCCAGAGGCATCTTTTGAGCTTTGTTAAAGGCAGTGAATGTCCAATACAGATACACAGACTTCTAATACTGTAGCCATTCTGGTTGGCACTTACATCCCTCAGGGCTTCTGTCCTTCAGCCTAGAGGGATGGTGAGAGGTAAAGACATTATTGCTCACGTCCTTCATCAGCTGTCATGAGGAAGCAAAATCACTCGGAAAGAACTGCTCCAGTCTCCTATCTCAGTCACTCCTGTCCTTTTGAGATCTGACAGATGGAAACTCACCAGCAGTCTCATTGAGGCATGGATGAATTGACACACACAAAGCAGAAAATACCAGTGGGCAAGCTTAAGGTATGAAGAAAGGAGGGTTAGAGAGAACTCTCGACATCACTTAAGTCTGATTTAGCAGCCAATCTGCACTTCCTCTATCAAGTAGATACAGCTGTGTTCCACTGCAAGCTTAATCCATGACTACTTCCCTCTCTAAACGGAAGATCCCTAGCATTTTTTAAATCTCACTTGTTGAACTATGAAATTCTCTCCACCTACCCACATATATATGTGTGTGCATGTGTGGACGGACACATGCACACACATACTATTAGGTAAGCTATTATATATATTTTTTTTTCATTATTAGAGACAGAGTCTTACTTTGTCACCCTCAGTAGAGTGTTGTGGTGTCACAGTTCACAGCAACCTCCAGCTCTTGGGCTTCCAGTTGTTCTCAACCTTCCTAATGTCCACATTGTTACAAATTGAACAAAGAGGTGGCAACCCATAGGTTGAGAATCACTGACTTCGGCAATTCTCTTGCCTCAGCCTCCCTAGTACCTGGGACTACAGGCGCCCACCACAACGCCTGCCTATTTTTTTGTTGCAGTTTGGGAGGGGCTGGGTTCTAACTCACCACCCTCAGTATATGGGGCCGGAGCCCTACTCACTGAGCCACAGGCACCGCCTGGTAAGCTATAATATGTTAATGAAGAGTTTTCATTGCCACAGAGAGATATACCAAGAATATTAAATGAAAAGTGTATAACATATATGGTATTATCATAGCTATGTAAAAAGCTATGTCTAGCAAAAACACTGGAAATAAATGCACAAAAAATTCAATGTTATTCTCTATGAGTTAATATGAAAAAAGTATTCTTTTCATTTCTCAAACTTTCTACTATAAGTATATATTACTCTTATAATATTAAAAATTGAGCAAGTGCCATTTGATTGAATCATAATTGGTTTACATACACATCAGCTTATCAGCACCAAAAGCATTGGATAATGTAAGATTAAAATAACTCTGCAAATAGAAAGAGGGGAGTCCACAAACTCCCCCATCTCCAAACTTTTGCCACTCATTGGAAGTTGACAAGTGCCTAAAGATAACCAAGCTTTTAAAACAGAAAACATTTCTTTCTGACTTCAAGAACAGAATGCCACGTACCAGGCCACCATGGTCACAAGGGTTCTTGTTAGCCAAGGCTTTATCCAGTACACTAAACTGCAGTTTACCAACAAATGTTTAGTTCATACAGAAAGTAGGTACATAAGATGAATTTTGTTTGCTCAAAGCATATGCCACGATCTATGGCAACAATATGCCAAACATAAAAGATTACAAATTATATGAACCCATTTATAGGACATCCTAGAGAAAACAAAACAAAACTAACCTATGACAGAAAGCAGTGTAGGGCCAAGGGTGGGCACGGGATAGACTGCAAGGGAGCAGAGGCATGTGGAAGATATCTTGACTGTGCCGATGGTTACGTGGTTGCATATATTTGTCAAAGCAAATTTGAGAAACTGTATGCTACTTTAAATAGTGCATTTTAGGCTCGGCGCCTGTGGCTCAACAGGCTAAGGCGCCAGCCACGTACACCTGAGCTGGTGGGTTCGAATCCAGCCCGGGTCCACCAAACGACAATGACAGCTACAACCAAAACATGGCTGGGCATTGTGGCGGGTGCCTGTAGTCCCAGCTGCTTGGGAGGCAGAGGCAGGAGACTCGCTTGAGCCCAGGAATTGGAGGTTGCTCTGAGCTGTGATGCCACAGCACTCTATCCAGGGTGACAGCTTGAGGCTCTGTCTCAAAAAAAAAAAAAAATAGTGCATTTTACTTTGTGTAAGTTACACTTTAATAAAAATAAATCACCTTTAAGATAGATAACACGCTCAGGTTTCTCTTCAGATTGCATAAATCTTTTGCCTTTTACTAAAGACAGATAACACACTCCTATATGGCACCTAATGGTAAGACAGAGTACAAGCATCTCTGTATGGAGACAGCCTTGGTAATAGGCAGCCATGATCATGCTATGTCAGGAGAGTCTAAAATAAAAATATTCCTACCCTCATGAAGCTTGCAATGACTCCAAAATTCTACCAGTATGGAGTCATTCATTTGGGATCTCTGAGTATTATATGGAAGGAAAACAGCACTTAGAGAAGACCATAAAACCTCAAGCCACCAACTATCTCTTAGAAGAAATGAATTTCCAGCTTTAGCGGAGGATCCGGGGGTCAGGCAGGAAGACAAGAGAGGACAGGGCCTGACAGACACCCCAGGGTGAGTGTGTCCTAAGACAAACTTTGTCTGTTTCACATACATGGTCTCTTCTCTTGGTTTTGCATGAGAAATACAAATCTTAGAAAAGCTCATCTCTTTTTTTTCTGAGACAGAGTCTCACTTTGTCGCCTTCAGTAGAGTCGGGTGGTGTCACAGCTCACAGCAACCTCCAACTCTTGGGCTTAAGTGATTCTCTTCCCTCAGCCTCCCTAGCTGAGATGCCCATGACAATGCCGGGCGATTTTTTGTTGCAGTTGTCATTGTTGTTTAGCTGGTCCAGGCTGGGTTCAAACCCTCCAGCCTGGGTATATGTGGCGGGCACTGTAACCACTGTGCTGTGGGTGCCAAGCCAGCTCATCCTTTTTGATTTACATTCACTAAGAACATAGAAACAATCAGGAAAAAAATTCTCGTGCCTCACGTCATCTTAAATATTAGCTTACCAGCTTGTACACCATGTACTATTCCTTCCCTAGGGCTGTGTAGATGGACCAACCAAACTCCCACATAGGATCAGCATCTCCATGTGTGCACTAGACACTGCTCTTTCTTCCTTATTCAGTTACAAGTTTCTCTTGTTGACTGCATCATTAATTTTTTCCTCTCTGTTTGACTATTCCAACAGGATACAAACATGTGATCTTCCCCTTAGCACTTGATCGATCCTATTTCTTACCAATCCCAAATAATGAAAATCTCACTCTTCAAGTGAGTCAAGCCAAAAAACCTGGTCATACTTGTCTTCCCTCTTTTTCTCACACCACATACTGAAGGCTATCAAGAAATCCTACTGCCTCTACCTTCAAAAGCTGATTATTTCTCATCTTTTGTGCTATTGCACCCTGGTCTAAGCAAACAACCTATAGTGTCTAGATTATGACCATGGCTTCCTCTCTGGCCTCCCTGCTAATAACTATTCCCAATGCAGAAGCCAAAGCAATCTTGTTTGACATGACATCCTCTACTCAAAGCTCTCCAAGTTGTTCTATCTTACCCAGACTAAAAGCCAGAGCTGGCTCCACACCTGTAGCACAGTAGTTACAGCACCAGCCACATACACCAAGTGTAGCGGTTTCAAAACCAGCCTGGGCCAGCTGAACAACAGCTAAACAACTGACAATAACAAAAAATAAAAAGCCGAGCACTGTGGCGGGCGCCTGTGGTTCCAGCTACTTAGGAGGCTGAGGCAAGAGAATCACTTAAGCCCAAGAGTTTGAGGTTGCTGTGATCTGTGATGCCACAGCACTCTACCGAGAGCGGCATGGTGAGACTCTGTCTCAAAATAAATAAATAAATAAAAGCCAGAGCTCTTCCAAAGACCTACAAGGCCCTCATTCCTGGCTCCCCAGCCCCATTCTGTCTTTACTCCAGTTTTGGCTCCAATTTTCTGCTTCACTGCCTTTCCTACAGCCATAATGACTTGCTTGTTGATCCTAAAAATACCCAACACATTCCTACTTTTCGGCTTCCTCACTTGCTCTTCCCTGTGCTTGAAATACTCATCCTTCAAATGGTCATAAAGCTCATCCTCTCACCTCCTTTTAAAGTCTTTTCTCAAATCTTACTTTCTCAGGAACACTGTACTTGACCACTGAGGTTAAAATTACCTTTGCTCTTCCACCACCATGGTATCTGCCCTTTCAAAGAAGCTAAGGCCACGTTGGGGTGAGAGGCTCTCAGTTCATGCTATGACCACCCTGCACCCGGCAGCACCATCCCCACACCCACCTGCACCATGGCCTCTGCCTGGGCTCACCTGCGTCTACTCAGCCCTTGTTCTGTGCTGATCACACAGAAGTGATCATCACAGAAGAGAAGATCAATGCCTTCATGACACAGCTGGTATATGTGCTGAACTTTTTGGGCTGGGTGTATTTCCAGAGGCCCTGGCCAATGTTGACATCCAGAGCCTCACGTGCAAGCAGGGGCCAGTGGCCTGCAGCTGCATCAACAGAAGGCTGTGCCCCTCCACCCCCGCCAGAGAGGAAGCCAAGAAGGAAGAATCTGAGGAGTCTCATGATGACATGGATTTGGGTCTTCTTAATTAAACCTCTTTTACAACAAGTTCAATAAAAAAACTGAACTTTTTTCAAATAATTTTTAATTGCACACACTTCCTCCACTCCTTCCCCTGTTTATTCTCCAAAACACCTATCATCTTCTATTATCCTATGTAATTAACTTTTTTTTTATTGTTTGGGATTCATTGCGGGTACAAAGACTTAGGTTACACTGATTGCATTTGTTAAAGTCCCTCTTATACTTGTGTCCTGCCCCCAAGAGGTATGCCATACACCATGACCCCCTGTAATTAACGTCTTTGTTTTTTTCCTGTTTCACACACGTACACCTGAAAGCAACCTTCATGAAATAAGAGACTGTTTTCTAGAAACATTTTATTTTATTTTTAATTTCAGATTAATATGAGGGTACAAATATTTAAGTTACATTGTTTTCAGTTCTAAGGTAAAGATCAACTTGTAGTTGAGCCCTTCACCCAGGGGGTGTGCTGAACACCCTCACACTGTGACGGTGAGATACCCCTAGTCACCCTCTCTCCTCTCTCTTCTCTGCCTCCTCTCCCCCTTTCTAGACTATACTTGTGTTTTTTTCTTTTGGGTGGGGGTGTAGTTGTTTATATATTGGTTTCATATTAGTATTGACTACAGTGGATATATATTTCCCCATTCCTGAGATACTTTACTAAGAAGAATGTGTTTCAATTCCATCCAGGTAAACACAAAAGATGTCAAATCTCCATCTTTTCTCATGGCTGAATAGTACTCCATGGTATATACATACCACAGTTTGTTAATCCATTCATGGGTTGATGTGCACTTGGGCTGCTTCCACATCTTAGCAATTGTGAACTGAGCTGCAATAAACATTCTGGTGCAAATTTCCTTGTGATAAAACAATGAAATAAAGGATTCTTTGTTTGGTTTACAGCTATATACCTAGCACCTTGTAGAGTGCCTGGCACATGGTAGATATGTAAAGATGTACTAAATGAATGATTCTGACACCTTTAGTAGGTGCCCTATATTATTTTGTACCTTTCTGGGTGTGCAGGTCTAACAGTATTGTACACTTCTTGCCGGCCAGAATCAGGCCACTTACTTGCCTGACTTCCTTCCACAGCACAAATCATAAAGATGGGCTTCCACATTAAACAGCTTTTGAATTGAACTGAACAATGAATATTATCCTGATCAACTGTGCCCTTCCCAGATTTCTGACTCACAGAACTTGAGAGAGGTAAGAAAATGATCATTGTTTTAAAATACTAAGTTTTAGAGTTATTTATTACACAACAAAAGCCTACTGAGACACTCTTACAGCATTGCTTTTGGAAATTATGAATAATTCCCATCTTATTCAATCAGCTGTTCCATGCTAACTCTTCTCTCTATTGAGTAATTTACTTACCAACAAAATGGTTTTACCCACTGCATATATTTTTTTTTGTTAATCAGGCTCCTTAAGCAACAAATGTAATAGATGCCAAAATACACAATAGATCAAAAACAATAAAATATTATTTTTTGTTCATGTAACAGCACAGGGAAAGTGAGCAGGTTAATGGGGAGGTCTTCCACACAGTCAAGTCCAACACATGCTCTGCCATCTTCAGTATGTGGCTTCCAAGGTCACCCTAGAAGTTTTCTCCCTTCTAACCAACAAGAAGGGAGAAAGGGCATATAGGAGCATATGTGGGAGGTTTGTGTGGGCTAGTCCTACAAGCGGCCCATCGTGTCCACAAGCATTCCACTGGTAGGACTCAGTCCCAGAGCCACACGCAGCTGCAAAGGACACTAAGTATAATCAAGCACAGGAAGTAGGGAAAACACAAATCCAAACAGTACATCTTGTATTTCTCTGGCAATCCTACCAGGAGGGAGAGAACATTTCTGTTGAAGAGATAATACCTACATAAGAAGGAGTGATGAGACCTTACTATCAATATATTTTCTTAATATGTCCCTGTCCTTTGATGTCTTCTATCTCAGAAAGCTCAATACCAATTTCCCACAACTCTAAATCAGTACGACTACAGACTATACATGTGTATGCAGAGAAGAATGGAAAAATCCACGTCGAAGAACACAGAAGCAAGAAACTACAGAGAAAGGGAAATGGAAAAAAAAAAATTCTAGTCCTGCTAAAGATAATGGTTACATCTGAACAGACCTTGTAACTCATTCCCAGAAAAACACCATCAAAGCATCTAAAGCAGACTCAGCCAGTGAAAATGTATTGGCCTCACATATTTCTCTGGCAGAGTGTTTGACCTTACACGTTGCTAACAGCAGATAGAAGATGGCAGAGAAGAGACAGCTAATAGAATCCTCACATCCTTCACCCTGGACACCATCAACCTTTTGTCTTCTCCCCATACCAAGGTAACCATTTTAACATAACTTTACCTCCAGGAAAAACAATTACCCTGACAATTTCCATTCAGGCACCTAAAGGCCTCCAGCTGGAACCCTAGAAACCAGATGATTAATGCAAGGAAAGCTGAGTGTGATTGGCTATGTGAGCAAAGTATTGTTCTTGAGAGTGGGATTGAATTTTTTTTTTTTGTCTAAAGATTTAGTTTCAGTTCACAAGTCAAAATATTTTAGAATTTTCCTACGTATCAGAGGAAAGGTTAAATATTATGGAAGGAAGGTTGAATTCTAACAGCAAGAAAAATAAATCTCCTTAGAGCTTGACCTCAGACATCACCCTGATACCAGGGCCAACACCAGATCAGGTGATAAGACCTTCGTGCTAAATTATTTAGTCTCTTAACTCTTCTAAATTTAACAATTCTAGAGAGCTAACCTACTTATTAAAAACAGGAGCACACAATATGGTTTCTATTTTCATATCGTTTTGCACATTTCTCTGTTTTACTGTAAATCTGGTGTTGTAGCTGAAAAACATAACTGTGATGTGAGACTATTCTGGGGATGCTCAATTTCCACTCTGTCTAATGGGACACACATTATCCTTTATGTTTGCCTCGAGAAGCTGGCACCAAAAATCAGTGATGGTTTAATGAATTAGAAATCCAGTCCACGCCAGAGATGTCAAAATGGATGGCTCAAGTGAGAAGGTCTTTACGACCTCATCATAGGAAATTCATTTGCGGGTCTCCCGCAGGACCTTGCAAGAGTTCATTCTCCACCACACTTGTATGGTGGGAAATGAAGCACAGAGTGACATCTTATTTTTGTTTCCAGACAGTCTCACTCTATTGCCCTGGGTAGAGTGTCATAGCTCACAGCAACTTCAAACTCGTGGGCGCAAGTGATCCCCTTGCCTCAGCCTCCTGAGTAGCTAGGTCTACCGGTGCGCACCACAATGCCCAGCTAGTTTTTCTATTTTCAGTAGAGACAGGGTCTTGCTCTTGCTCAGGCTGGTCTCAAACTCAAGCAATCCACCTCCCAGAGTGCTAGGATTATAGGCATGAGCCACTGGGCCCAGCCTGGAGTGAGGTCTTAATATACGGTCCAAGTTGAAAGTCAGAGGTCACTCAGCAACAAAGGCAAGCCTGGAACTCACAGGTGCTAGCCTCCCCACCTTCAGAGATTCTCAACACCACAAAGGGAGGGATTTACTATTTGTCCCATTTGTCTTTCTAGGGCAGATTTTAAAATAAAACTTCAGTGAAAAAAAAATGTTCCATTCATAGCATAGTTTTAACAAATATTACTCTGAAAAAGTTCTTCATCTATTTCCATATCCACACTGTCACCTAGGAGAGTTTACGAGGCTCTATTAGTCTGCTCCCATGACTCAAAAAGGGATGAACAAAATCCACATGTGACAATTCACTCTCTATGTCCTGCTATGGGTTTACTTGAGCAAGGGCAAATGGATATATATTTAGAATAGTTCCATTGAGTTGTTCTCAAATGCAATGGAGAATGAAAAGATACTCAACATCATTAGCCAGGGGGGAAATGCAAATCAAAACCACAATATGACACCACCTCACACACACTGGGAAATAAAATCCAAAAAATGGGAAATAAATGTTAGTGAAGTTTGGAACCCCCATACATTGCAGCTCCTCAATAAGTTAAACCAGAATTACCATATGACCCTACTCCTAGGTATATATGCAAAATAATGGAAAACAGGTATACAAAAAAACTTTTGTACATGAATGCTCGCAGCAACACTATTCACAATAGCCAAAAGGTAAAAACAGCACAAATTTCTATCAACCGGTGAATGGGTAAGCAAAGTGTGTTGTATCTACACAAGAAATATTATTCAGCCATAATTGGAAGGAAGTTTTGACAAATGCTACAACATAGATGGAATTTGAAAACATTACGTTCAATGAAAAAAGCTAGACACAAAAGATCAAATATTGTACAATTCCATTCATCTGAAGTACAGAATAAATAAAGCCCTAGAGACAGAAATCACATGAGTAGTTACCAAAGACCAGGTGGAGAGGAGAATGAACGTGACCGCTGAATGTGCACGGGCTCTCCTTTTGGGGTGATGAAAATGCCTTGGGACTAGACTGTGATGATGGTTACAGAGCTCTGTGAATATACTAAATGCCACTGAATGATGCACTTGCAAATCGTTAATTCAATGTTACGGGAATTTTACCTGAAGAAAAAAAATATGGGAAAACAGATAGGGCCAGGCACAGTGGCTCACACTTACAATCCTAACACTCCGGGAGGCCCAGGTGGGAGGACTGCTTGAGGTCAGGAGTTTAAGACCAGCCTGAGCAAAGCAAGACACCATCTCTGCTAAAAATAGAAAAATAGCCAGGTATGGTGGCACATGCCTGTAGTCCCAGCTACTCTGGAGGGTGAAGCAGGAAGATTGCTTGAGCCCAGGTTGCTATGAGCAAAGCTGAGGCCAGGGCACTCTAACCCAGGTGGCAGAGGGAGACTCTGCCTATATATACTGTATCATCATAGCCCTTGACCAGGGCTTGGCAGTCTTTAGTTTGGGGGGTGTGGCACAAGCTGTTCTTTGGTCATCAGAAGCCTGACTTCAGCCTTGCAAGTCTATAGCCCTAAAGCTGAGGGAAAGAGTGAAAACATTCTCTGTGACACTCTGGCTTCTGAATGGGCCATGTCCTCTTCTTCCTTCTGCAGGGAGCTGATAGTAGGTACAGGCTGTGCTTTCCTCCCCAGCCTTTAGCCAGTTCTAAGAGTTTCTACCAGCTAACATCTTATCCTCCAAACCAAGAAGGCTTGGCATTGCTCCAGGACTCTGTTCTCTGGGCTGTGCTCCCTGGGCTCGGAGCCAGCACTTTCTGCATCCATAGCAGTGTTTCTTTCTTTTTGAGACAGAGTTTCACTATGTCGCCCTCAGTACAGTGTTGTGGCATCACAGTTCACAGCAACCTCAAACCCTTGGGCTTAAGCAATTCTCTTGCCTCAGCCTCCCAAGTAGCTGAGACTACATGAGCCCACCATAGCACTTGGCTATTTTTGTTGTTGTTGTTGCCATTGTTAGTTAGCAAGCCCTGGCCGGGTTTGAACCCACCAGCCCTGGTGTCTGTGGCTGGCGCCCTAACCACTTAGCTACGGGCACCGAGCCCATAGCAGTGTTTCTGATCAGTTCCCTTTCCTCTGATATCTGCCCAAAGAAGGTTGGATAATGTTGCATTAATTTTCCTTTTCATTACCATATCCTGAGTCCTAGACTATTCACGTTTATGCAAAAGCACTTGACTGCTAAACACTATTTTTAAGCTTTGCAATAACCTGACAACTATCTCAGAAAGACTATCACCACACTCACTGTCTTCTCTGCCTACTGATCTCCAGAAGTGGAGTTCAGGAGAAGCATGTCTAGTGTGCCATAGGCTCATTAAAAAGGAGACATCTTCTCAAGAGCCATCATTTTCTGTCCTAAAATTCTCTTTTGAATTGTGTGCATATTGCAGCCTGTGCATATGCTAATCTTATGCAAATCTCTTATCTAAAGCTCAGACTAAGCTCCTTCACTGTGGCTCCTCTCTTGCATCCAGTGGTACAGTATTTCAAACATCATTGAGAGAATCATCGTAGAGGCCACAGCTATAAGCAGGCACTGCTATCATAGGAATTCTCCTCTTAATAAGGCAGCTTACTGACTATTGACTGGTTACTGATTCATATAACAAACATTTTGTGAGGACCTTCAGAAGACCATGCCTCGTATTAGAGATAAAAAGAATAAGAAACAACGATGTAAACTCAAAGAACCCAAATATGATAACCTCTTCTTTAAAAAGTCTACTTTTAAACCAGGATGGAGGATAACCAATGGGTTTCCAACATAAATCTCCATTTTTCTGAATACCCTTCCTGGTTGTTCCAGGATGTGCCCTACCAACCCTTCCTGCCTGTGTCGTTTCATTTTCACCTGTGGCTGCAATGTACCGTGTGGATGGATGGATGGAGAAACAGGCAGATGATAGACATCCTCATATAATTTTACACATTTCCTATATTGATATGTGAATGTAATCCACACAGAGACACACACCTTCTAATCTTTCTTTGTAACTATAGGACAGGCTTTTTTTTTTTTTTTTTTTTTTTTTTGCAGTTTTTGGCTGGGGCTGGGTTTGAACCCGCCACCTCCAGCACATAGGGCCTGCAGCCTACTCCTCTGAACCACAGGCGCCACCCTATATGACAGGCTTTTGAGGGAATACTGGCTATCTTTGTATCTGCCATCGCATTTTTTATAGCCCATCCACCTTTGTTCTCAGGCTCATCCCCAGCACCAGGGGTGAGGTATATGAAGTAGGGCCTCAGAAGGAGCTGGGAGACCAACAGGAACCTTATAAGTCCCTTCTCCTTGAAAGCAGCAGCTGTTCCACATTTGCAAAGCCCTTGGGGCCTTCCCAATCCTTTCACCTACATTAGCTCATTCCATTCTCACAACACCTTCAAGTAGGTAGAGTGATCTTTCCCTTTCTGTGGAGAACCACAGAAGGGAACTGGCTTGTCCAGCTACTAAAGTGAGCTGCATATTTTCTATTTGCTCTAAGAGCCACTCTCCTGCTCCTCTGCCTGCTCCCTTCCCAGGAGACTAGCCTGCACCGCCTGCATCAACCCTCCCTTCTCCCCAGCTTCCCATTGTACTAGGTGGATGGATGGATCTAAGATGGGAGGCTGGAAGGAGGGTGAGGTTTGGCACTTAATCCCTTGGCTCCCTTCCTATTGCTTTACTCTAAATCAATGATGACCCTGACAGTATGGCTGCCACCTCTTTCAGGGGACTTTCCATACTTTTACTCCCATCAGCTCCAGCAACCACTCTCAGCAAGTTGCTTCCTCGTTCTTGCTGTCCCTGAGACCCAGCACTAGCCGCTGTCGGTGTCCCTGAACCCTGCCCACACCTCTGTGGATACTCTTTCTGCTAAGTGCTCTTCAATTGCTCACTTGCCCACACTGAATGTGCCATCTGTCTTGCCGGGATCCTGAATGATGTATGTCAGTCCTATTCCCTCCTTTTAACTCTCACTCAATCCTTCCCACTCAGAAGACTTTTTCGTCTTGATACCAAATAAGAGGAAAAAGCAGCCTCTGCTGCCTGTTACATGTGAGGACCTTCCAGGAGCTCAGAAGCTGCTCACGTTGAGCCCGCCTGGCTCTGCTGGTGAGGTCTGGAGCATAAGAGTCTGTACCTGCAGACAGCTGTAGCTTTCTCTCAGTAAACAACTCAGCCCCAGCCGCTGGGACATTAGTGGAAGCAAGACAATGACTCATCAGAGAAGCTGCAGTCACTTGGGGGGGGGCGCCCCCCCCCCCGGGCGCCCCGCCGCCCCTCCCGCCGGGGGGGGGGGGGGGGGGGGGGGGGCCCCCCCCCCAAGGGACTGCAGCTTCTCGGATGAGTCATTGTCTTGCTTCCACTAATGTCCCAGCGGCTGGGGCTGAGTTGTTTACT
>CAUYRH010040831.1:0-10267 GCA_963574655.1 Perodicticus potto
GATCCTATAATTCCTTTACTGTGTATATTACCAGAAGACCAAAAATCACATTATAACAAAGACATTTATACCAGAATGTTTCTTACAGCCCAATTCATAATTGCTAAGTCATGGAAGAAGCCCAAGTGCCCATCAACCCACGAATGGATTAATAAATTATGGTACATGTATACCATGGAATACTATGGAGCCTTAAAGAAAGATGGAGACTTTACCTTTTTCATGTTTACATGGATGGAGCTGGAACTTATTCTTCTTAGCAAAAGTATCTCAAGAATGGAAGAAAAAGTATCCAATGTACTCAGCCCTAGTATGAAGCTAATTTAAAGGTTTCATATAAAGGCTATAACCCAACTATAGCACAAGAATATGGGAAGGTAGGGGAGGGGGAAGTTGGGGTGGAGGGAGGGTAATTGGTGGGGCCACACCTATGGTGCATCTTAGAAGGGTACAGGCAAAGCTTACTAAATGTAGAATACGAATGTCTTCATATAATAACTAAGAAAATGCCATGAAGGGTATGTTAAGCCATTTGATGAAAACATTTCAGATTGTATATGAAACCAGCACATTGTACCCCTTGATTACACTAATGTATGCAGCTATGATTTAATCAAAAAACAAAAAACAAAAAACAAATAAAAACTACATTTCTGGGAAGAGTATATAATTTATCTTATGACATACCTATTTTATGAAAGTGGTTTATTTATTTTTTTTTGAGACAGAGTCTCACTTTGTTGTACCTGGTAGAGTGCTGTGGCGTCAAAGGTCACAGCAACCTCTAACTCTTGGGCTCAAGTGATAAGAGCACAGTAAAGTGGCCATTTCAACCACTAAGTTTTGAGGTTATTTCTTGTGCAGTAATGGTAAATGTAATACGCATGTTAAGTACAAATTGGATGTATAAAATAATCAGCACTATAGGAACTTCGAGGAGGAAGCAGTCACTGAAGGCTGGGCTGGGGAAGTGGACTCCCCTGCTCTGCTTTGCCCCAGATCTGAAAAGTAAAGCTTGATAGGAGGTATGTGATGTGGGCAATGAGAGAGAGGAAGAGAGGGAAAGCAGAATTAATGGCAGAGATCCTTGTTCTTTTTCCTTTAAAATTCTTTTCTTGGGATAATTGCCATTTAATGTAAATCAGCTTGCAAAGCCCTGGAAAAAAGAATAAGGGTTGAATAGAAGAAGGAATAAATTAAACTCCCATCTTAACTTCTGGGCCATGCTTCTGAGCATTTAAACATGAAGCTATTACGGCTGGGCAGAGAACATAATGGTTTTCAGGGGGACTGATAAACCCAGAAACAGATTGCAGTAATTTTGCATTGGTGACCCATCAGGCTGTCTTAGTTGACTTTCAAATTTCTTTAACATTCTGAAATAAGAACACTCTAAAATGTGCTTTTAAAAGAACAGAAATGTTTTAACAAAACAGTGGAGTGAAAGGAGAATTTTGTGTGTGTGCCTTCATTCCTTTGGAGAATTCTCCACAACTTGCTGAATGATCAAAGATGAAAGCAGAAGAAAGTATTTGTGGAGGTGCAATTGAACATCACCACCTGCAGATGTTGTGGGGGGCATATGGAAGGTTAGGTTGTTTTCCTTGAGGATTTTACAATGTCTGAGCTGTTTATAATTGAAAAGATGTCTTCCATTACCCAAAATAAAGCTAAGACCTAGAGATTTCTATTTAGATGTGCAGCAATATAGTCCTTATTTTAGGAGTGGACTTTGGGCATAAAGGTCAGGTGGGTATTCCTGAAGCAGTGTCCCCTCTCTCCTTCCTTTCTCTCCTCCATTTATCCTCCTCTCCCCACCTCTCGGGGCCTCTGAGGACGCCTCAGTTCACAGGCTGTGTCCTGGCCTACTGCCCCTTCCTTCACGTCCATCTGCCAGCACTGGCTTCTCTGAGTTTCTACCACTCTCCCCTTTGAACCTAGTGGTGGCTTCTCCATATGCACCATCCAGATAAATATACCTTAGAGAGCAGGGAAAACACATAAGATCTTCTGGAGAAGGTAATATACCTGTCCTGGTATGTCCCATTATCTCCATAAATCAAAATTCCTCAGAAATGTTAAGATTTGGATAACAAACTTCATTTTTCACAATTGATCTTAAATCTGGGAGGGACCTGAAATCATTTTCATATCATGCGTTTACATTTCTTGCATAAAAATTCTTATCCCCTATACTTCCTTGCCTTTGTTTTAAGTCAGTCTTCTGGTTATTCTACAGCTTTCTTTAGAGACATTGACACTTGTCCTCAACTTTGATACCCTTATTTATTTTTCTATTCGATTATCTAGCATATAGTGAACATTATGTTAAAGGAGTAAAAATATTTAAAATGCAAACCAAGTTTTAAAGAGTATCACCATCCTTGGTTCGGTGCCTGCGGCTCAAGCCGCTAAGGTGCCAGCCACATACATCTGAGCTGGTGGGTTTGAATTCAGCCTGGGCCCCACCAAACAACAATGACAGCTAAAACCAAAAAATAGCCGGGCATTGTGGCGGGCACCTGTAGTCCCAGCTACTTGGGAGGCTGAGGCAAGAGAATCGCTTGAGCCCAGAAGTTGGAGGTTGCCACGGCACTCTTTGCAGGGCAATAGCTTGAAGCTCTGTCTCAAAAAAATAAAAGTATCACCATCGTTTGGTGGCAGATAGGATCACCTACTAATGCTCAAATTTCACTGGCTCTCCCCTCAGGAAGTGAGAGACCTTTAAACCCCTGCGGATTCTCAGGGCATACACGTCCTGGCATACACAGCACCTTGTCTTTGCCTCTGTGTGAGTTTCTCACTCACTTTGCCCAAGGGAGTGCTTGACACTGCTCTATCTACAAGAACTTGAGCACCCACCGGTGGCAAGACTCACTCGCTTTGAATTTCCATAGCTGGTAAGTGTCAAGATGCCAAACCATGGACCTTATTTGGTTAGACTTTGTTTTGGAGACTTAAATATCACTTCTTATCCCTGTTCTGTCTCAGATATTCCCTCATGAAACAAAGTTGTTTTTTTTTTTTAAGCTTTGGACTTCATTTGCATGTACTGTAGATTGATAGCAGTGTTTCTTAATCTCAAATCACTTATTTAAATCACACCTTTAAAAATGCTGATGTCCCAGCACCAAAGATTCTGATTTAAACCAGTGGGGATGGGCCTCAGCGCAGGGTGATGTGACTGTGCTGTGAGGGTGGAGAACTTCTGGTGCACAGGCATTGACAGGAAGCTTGACACTGTGCTCGTCACCCCAGCCTCCTATACTTTACTCCAGATGTCAAAACGCTTCTGCAGTTGGAGCCAGTCAAACAGTCATTACCCTCTGGCAAGTCTTATCAAGTCACCCACCTGATAGGTGCCTAAATTCAGAAAATTTTAGTTTGGTGTTTGTAGTAAAAGTCCACAGCAATTTTTATAAGGGAAGAATTTCAAATACACTTTACAGGGAGAAAAGCAAAGCCTTATTGGTATTGTTGGGTTTCCTCTTCTAACTATGAGAATAGTCTTTGGCCAAGTTTTGAAAAGAATTGAGTAAAATAAAAAAGTAAACATATATTATCCCCCATCTATCTTTGACCTATTTGATTTTCCTGTTTACTAAATAGAAGCACAGTTAATGTCACATGTAATATTAATTCTGGATTTTAGCAAATTTTCAGTTTTCCAGATTTACAATTTATATTGACCATACTAGACTCTTTCTTTCTTTTTTCTTTTAGAGACAGAGTTTCACTTTGTCGCCCTCGGTAGAGTGCTGTGGTGTCACGGCTCACAGCAACCTCCAGCTCTTGGGCTTAGGTTATTCTCTTGCTTCAGCCTCCCAAGTAGCTGGGACTACAGACGCCCACCACAATGCCTGGCTACTTTTTTGTTTCAGTTTGGCCAGGGCTGGGTTTGAACCTGCCACCCTTGGTATGTGGGGCGGGTGCTCTACTCACTGAGCCACAGGTGCGACCCCATAGTAGACTCTTACAAAGAGTCAACCAATTATGCAATTTCTTTTGAATGATCTGCTAAGGTCAATTTGGTGATGATAATGAAGATGAAGTTTTTTAGGTAGGGCCTCTGGGAGGGCTTCTAGAAATGTGTTCATATAATCATATGTTTTTGTAAAATTTGCATAAAAAGTTTTTTCTTAGAAATCGTCTCCCCAAATTTTAGAAGCTTAAGACCTTGCTTAACCTGATAATACAGAATCCTTAAGAACTCTGAGATGGGATAGTTATACCTTTCCTCAAAGGGAAACAGCTCTTATTTTAATTATCTTTATCTTTCATTTTCTTTTCTGTTAGTGAAAAAAAAAAGCTTACCCTGGTACTTATTTTATACCAGTGTGTGCCACTTAAGATGCAAACTTGTTAAATTATTGGATTATCGCTCCATCTGTAGCGATTGCCACAAGTTCCTAAGTGCCCCTCACTATCACTGCATCTAGTCTCTGCAGCTCACCCAGACCTCTCATGACCCAATAACTATTGGAGATATCAGGGAGCAATTCAGGACCCTGGGCCAGTGATATGGCCCCCAATAGCCATTCTGATTGGTCAACTCCTGTGCTAAAGGAGTGGTTAAGTATGTTTGACATTATGGCTACTTTTGAAAAATTCTGTTCTTGTCCATCACAGATCAGAAGACTGTTTAATAAAATGGCTTTATATAAGAAGTGATCTTATTAAGAAAACTGTATCTTTTCTTAGAAATTATTTTTTGAAATCTGCTTTGTGCCCATTTACTATCTGGTTAGCATATGTCAAAGAAAATTTATGTCATGTAGAAACTAGATGTTAGATTAGTCAAAAATAATTTGCAGAATATCTTAATGTAATAGAATTTTAATTTTCAACTGGGAGGTTCTTCTAATATATTGAAATAAGGAAGCCAGCTGCTACCACAAAGGGGTACTACTCAATAGTCATTGTGTAGGTGTTTGTGAGGACTAGAAAAGAAACAGTACAGATATTCAACAATTGCTTAACTCTGTACTTTAAAATGCAGAGGGGAAGTGCTGTAGACAGACTCTAGCAATGATCCACATTTTAGGTTTAGAGGGTTGTAAGCTCATGAATTTTCTTCACAACTTGGCGATCTAGAAATAAGTTTCTAGGTCAGCTTTTCAGTGTACCTGAATGTTGAAAGTAAATGAAAATTAAATTTGATATTAGGTTTAACTATATATAAGGGTTTAACTATATATAAATGTTTACAATTTTTAAGCTCATTTTGGATCATAGACCACAGGATAACCTTTGAAAAGAAGAGAACAACCTTTGAAAAGAACAACTCCACCTTATTTTAGCAGATATTTTCATTTTTGAATTTAAAAGAATCGATAGTTAAATTATATTTATAGATCCAAATCCCTTTGATAAGTTTCATTATTAATGAATAGATAAAAATAAGTAACAAAAGAACAGGTAAAAAGTACTTCTGGATGGAAAAAGTGACTTCCAAGCATTTTCAAGGCAGTTTTATTTACAGTTTCACAAGTGGCCTGACAGCACACAAGGGCATTTTCAAATTTCCAATGCCATTAGCTTTTCTGCATAACTTTTGTTTATTTATTCAATGCTCAAAACCCTTTATTGGCTACTCACATTATTTTTATTATACACCCACTACAGAAATAAAAGAATGTAGCTGACATGGCCTCTGTCATATAGAACTCAATCCCAGTAGTGGAAACAAACAGGTAAACAGAAGACTGCATTTTATATAACAAGTAATGGGTCTGCAGAAATGACTTAGTCACCCTAGGTAATTATCTGTCCTTTGAGCATAAGATGCTGCATGGCAGAAACTTTAAAGGAGTTTTTAAACCTAACAAGATTCCCTCCCACAGGTCTGACTCATCAGAAGGAATTGCTTGTCTTTATGTTAAGTGGAGCCATATCCTGCTATCTTCAGTCCAGATTCCCCAAGTACTTAATAGGTACAGCAATGGGATGTTGGGCTCTCATTTGATCTCTGCTAATCTCTCCTAATTTTCTGGTACAGTGAACAGCCCAAATCTGCTCACATACTTGAGACAAACAATATTTGTTCTCAATCCTTCAGTAATGAAAGAGGCAACTGGATTCAAGTGTCAACTTGTGCAATTTAATCCCTAGGTGTGATCCCCAGTTCCACCAGCAGGTGGCAGGGAAGTCAAACACAGCTGCCCTATTCATCATTGTTTTGGGCAGATACGACAAGTATTTTAATGATTTTAACATCCCTGGGTAAATGACATCTTCTATTTTTATCATAATACTTTTGGATATGGTTCTCTTTTACCTTATCTGACTTTTAAAAATCTGTGAGTTTTTCAAATCACACTTACAGATTCTTAGAATTTTGAGCTAAACTATGATAATTAGAAAATATGGTGTGTGACTGTGTGCGTGTAGTGTTGCTTTTGCTTACTTAAAGCTTAATTCAAGTAGACATAGGCTTTATGTTCCAAGAAGAATACAATTTAAAAACAAATCTTTCAGGAATTAAAAATATATGGGAGACTAGTTGTTTTCTTTGTTTCATTTCTAACTCTGCAAATGAACTTTAAAGGGCCTGGGACTTAGGTGCCCATTGTGCTCTGCAGGTCCTTGGGGATACTTAGTTGCACTTGGCTCCAGGATCCCTGAAGTCTTCCTGCATCCTCTGTGACATGGAAACATGTGAACAATTATTAAACATCTGTGACTTTTTCTCCATTCTTTTCATGCAAATAATTGCATACAAGTCCCTGCTTGTCCAATAAAGGAAATAAAAGATAATTGGACGTAGAGCATCATACTAATTGCCCTTAACTGATAAAATTGCTACATAGTATATATGGCCTGGAAATTGCTTATTAAACATATCTTGTACTATATATCTATGAGAATCATACTGGCTCCGTGCCCATAGATCAGTGAGTAGGGGGCCAGCCACTTGTACAGAGGCTGGTAGGTTTGAGCCCGGCCTGGGCCTGCTAAACAACAATGACAACTGCAACCAAAAAATAGCTGGGTGTTGTTGTGGGTGCCTGTAGTCCCAGCTACTTGGGAGGCTGAGGCAAGAAAATTGCTTAAGCCCAAGAGTTTGAGGTTGCTGTGATCTGTGATGCCACAGTACTCTACCAAGGGTGACATAATGAGACGCTGTAAAAAAAAAAAAATTATATTGAAAAGAAATTATTTTAAAGAACATTTGTTTCAAAAGAATTTGTTCTTTTGTAAGCATTCTGAGATAATTTTTTTCTTTAAGTATATTTCTTTCTTTCTTTTTTTTTTTTTTTTTTTGAGACAGAGCCTCAAACTGTCACCCTGGATAGAATGCCCTGGCATCACAGCACACAGCAATATCCAATTCCTGGGCTCAAGCGAGTCTCTTGCCTCCGCCTCCCAAGTAGCTGGGACTACAGGCACCCGCCACAACGCCTGGCCATTTTTTGGTTGCAGCCGTCATTGTTGTTTGGCGGCCTGGGCTGGATTCGAACCGGCCAGCTCAGGTGTACGTGGCTGGCGCCTTAGCCCGCTGAGCCACAGGCGCCCAGCCACTTTAAGTATATTTCTTAAAGAAAGTGCTTCTTTCTAACATTTTATTTTGTCTTGCACAATAAATATTTTCATGATTTCAGCAATTACTCTATTTCAAGGAAGTAATAAAAATTGTAATAACTATTAGTTTGTCAAACAATTCTTTCTTGATTATTTAAGCATTATTACAGGAATAAATATCTGGCAAATAGAATTATTAAGTCATTATTCTATTGAGAAAATAATAACATTTAAAAATTTAATGTTAGGAAATAAAGTTAGCTTATCTTTAGCTATTGCAACCAATATACTGCATACATGGAATATTTGGCATTGGTGTTGAAATCTAAACAATTTAACTTGAAATCTAAAATACCATTTCTGTTTTGTCCTCTGATATGCCATCATAAATGCCATTGTTGAAAAAATTATTTGGTAGGAAGATGGAGGTGGCATCTTCCTACCAGAAGATAGTTTGGGGATCTTATCATATCCTGCCATAAAAATAGCACAGCAACTAGATAGCAAAATCAATAATAAGGACATTTATAATAAAACTAAGTGACATGATAGTCCTTTGAAGCTCAAAAGTAAAACTAGGCTCAAACCACCAAGAGTTATAAGATGCATGAATTATTGGTGTATATACAGGGGAAAGCTGAGAACGACTATCGGAGTCTGGGGAATCCTAAAGTAACCAACCAGTATTCTTTGGAAAGTATAATGAGAACCAGTTGAGATTAGCAACTGAAACTGGTAGTTTTGCTTACTACAAAAGTGGGCGAATGCTCAGCCCTTTAGTGAGGTCTAAAAGGGCTAGAGAAGCTGAGGTTCTATTAACTCTTGAAATTGACCAGCTATGGGTCCTTTTCAAGACAGTATTTTTACACTAAGGAGAAACTTTGGAGTGGATTAAAAATTGGTCAATATGGGAGTTGGGTGTGGTGGCTCATGCCTGCAATCCCAGCACTTGGGAGGCCAAGACGGGTGGATTGCCTGAGCTCACAGGCTCCAGACCAGCCTGAGCAAGAGCGAGACTCCATCTGAAAAAAGAGCCAGGCATTGTGGCAGGGGCCTGTAGTCTAAGCTTCTTGGGAAGTTGAGGCAAAAAAATTGCTTGAGCCCAAGAGTTGGAGGTTGCTGTTAGCTGTGATGCCTCAACAAAGTGAGAGTCTGTCTTAAAAAAAAAAAAAAAATTGGCCAATAGTGGGAAAATATAGAGAACCAGAAAGCAATGTTTAACTAGGACTGGGAGAGGATGAAAGACAGAAAGTCTCAGCAAGCTGCCTTATTATTTAACATGATTTAAAATCCAACAGAACAAGGAGCCCTGAAGTGAGAATGTTCTTCCAAAAGTTCATGAAAACCAACTGTACACAAAAGCCCCCAGGAACTATTGAAGTCAAATCTCAAAAAAAGAAAAAAGTGGCAAGAATAAAAGAGAATAGAAAAGATAATAACATTTTACAGCCAATAATAGCACATTATAGACATCTATCTAATATGAGGTTACAACCTACTACTTAATGAGCTATTAATGAGACATTAGACAATGATACATATTATGAAAACTAATATAAATTGAAATTGGAGATTCAGAAGGAAGTGACAGATTGGAAGAAATGATTAGAAATTAAAGAAAAAATATTTTAGAAATGCGGACTAAACTGGAAGGAGCACAGAGTGAGTAAACATAACAATGCTTTCAGAGAAATATAAGGAAAAAAGAGGAAAAAATTAAGTATCAAACATAAGAAAAAATTGAAAAGGATTTATGAGAAAGTGACAAATATTGAAGATTGACTAAGAAAACCGATATAGGAACAATAGAATTCCTTTAAGAAGAAAAACCATAACAAGGAACAAGAATAAATACTAAAACCTGAAATAGAAGAAAAATTTTATGAAGGGAGAATTATAAGATATATAAATTATAAAACATATAAATCTGGAAATATATTTTGAAAGAGCATCTCATGTACTAAAGGATGCTGACCTTGATTACCACCCCTAAGACAACACTGTTGTGATATTACAAAAAAAAGAAATCCTCTATATCCTAACAATAGAACCTTAGAAATTGTGTAATTCTTAATTGATTGATCAAACTTACATTTGATTAAACAAATGTATATAAAAGTGTAAGGTGTGAATATGACAAACTTGTTTCTGAAGCCGAGTCCAATACAGGATTGTTCTGATTGCTGTTACAAACCACTCCAAAACACAGTGACGGAGAGAATCAAATATAGCCATTTTCTAAGAATCTGTAATTTTGGCAGGGCTTGGCTGGGTTGGCTCATCTATGTTTTACTTAGTGTCAGCCAAAGCAGCTCGAAGCCGAGGGCATGGAATCAATGAAAACCTGTTTGCTCATATGTCTGTCACTTGATGCTGGCTGTGTGAACAACCACATGTTATCTTACCATCTGGCCTGAACTTTTCCCTTTCCCAAATCCCTTCTTTAAGTACAACTAGACTTTAGACCAGGAGTCATCAAACTTTTTAAACAGGGGGCCAGTTCAATGTCCCTCAGACTGTTGGTGGGCCGGACTATAGTTTAAAAAAAAAAAACTATGAACCAATTCCTATGCACACTCCACATATCTTGTTTTGAAGTAAAAAAATAAAACGGGAACAAATACGATATTTAAAATGAAGAACAAATAAAGTTAAATCAACAAACTTACCAGTATTTCAATGGGGACTATAGGCCGGCCTGCTTTTGGCTAATGAGATGGTCAATGTCTGGTTTCATATTTGTCAC
>CAUYRH010040832.1:0-10000 GCA_963574655.1 Perodicticus potto
TTGTGGCGAGCACCTGTAGTTCCAGCTACTTGGGAGGCGGAGGCAGGAGACTCGCTTGAGCCCAGGAATTGGAGGTTGCTGTGAGCTGTGATGCCATGGCACTCTATCCAGGGTGACGGCTTGAGGCTCTGTCTCAAAAAAAAAAAGGAAAATTGTATATATATATATACATATATATATGTGTGTGTGTGTATTTATATACCTAAAAAATATATATTTATTTATATATATAAAAAAAGAAACTAGGGCAATGGGGCAGGGTGTGGTAGCTCATATATACATATATTTATTTTAGTTGACAAAAATAGTATATATTATGTACAAAATGATGTTTTGAAATATGTATATATTGTGGAATGGCTAAAGAAAGCTACTGAACATAAGCATTACTTTACATATTTATCATTTCTGTGGTGAAAACACTTAAAATATACTCAGCAATTTTCAAGATCACAATACATTGTGATTAACTATAGTCATCATGTTGTACAAGAGATCTCTTGAAGTTATTCCTCCTCTGTAACTGAAATTTTATATCCATTGACCAACATCTCCCAACCACCACCACCACCCTTAACCCCTGATAACCATCATTCTGCTCTCTGCTTCTGTGAATTCAACTTTTTTAGATTCTACATCTAGGTGAAATCATGTGGTATCTGTCTTTCTGTGCCTGGCTTATTTCATCATGTCCTAAATACTAGCTTCTATAATTCCCCATGTGTTTACCTTCACTAAGATCTTTTCTTTGTTTCTTTTTTCTCTCTCTTTTTTTTTTCCTTCATTTTTTTTGAGACAAGATCTTACTTTGTTGCACAGGCTAGAGTAATGTGCCATCAACCCAGGTCATAGGAACCTCTAACTCCTAGGTTCAAGCAATCTTCCTGCCTCGGCCTCCCAAAGTGCTAGGACTACAGGCAAGAGCCACCATACCCCGTCCCATTTTCCTATTTTCTTTTTCTTGTCTTTTCTTTTCTTTTTTTCTTTTTTTTTTTGTTGCAGTTGTCATTGTTGTTTAGGAGGCCCGGGCTGGGTTCGAACCCGCCAGCCTCGGTATATGTGACTGGTGCCCTAACCACTGAGCTACGGATGCCACGCCCCATTTTCCTATTTTCAAGTTCACTTATTCTTATGCCTGCTAAAATCTTCCTTTGAATGTCTCTAGTACTTTTTTTTTTTTTTAAACAGAGTCTCACTTTGTTACCCTCAGTAGAGTGCTGTGGCGTCACAGCTCATAGCAACCTCAAACTCTTGGGCTTAAGCAATTCTCTTGCCTTAGCCTCCCAAGTAGCTGGGACTACAGATGCCCAGCTATTTTTTGTTGCTGTTGTCATTGTTGTTTAGCAGGGCCAGGTAGGGGTCGAACTGGCCAACCCTGGTGTATTTGGCCAGTGCCCTAACCACTGAACTTATGGGCACAAACCAAGAATGTCTTTTACATGCTAATGATGTGACTGAGGTTGGGATCCCGCAGGTAGCTGCAGGATGGCAACTGCTGTCTGGAAAGATCAAGGCAGGATTCCAGTGGGACTTCCAGCCCCAAACTCTCAACCTCAGGGAGAGGGCACAGGGGCTGAAGGTTAAGTTCATCACCAAAGGCCAATGATTTAAGCTATCATTCCTGCATAATGAAGCTCCCATAAAAACCTAACAGGGGGCTCAGCGCCTGTGGCTCAACGGGCTAAGGCACCAGCCACGTACGCCTGAGCTGGCGGGTTCGAATCCAGCCCGGGCCCGCCAAACAACAATGACGGCTGCAACCAAAAAATGGCCGGGCGTTGTGGCAGGCGCCTGTAGTCCCAGCTACTTGGGAGGCTGAGGCAGGAGAATCGCTTAAGCCCAGGAGTAGGAGGTTGCTGTGAGCTGTGATGCCACAGCACTCTCTCCAGGGTGACAGCTTGAGGCTCTGTCTCAAAAAAAAAACCTAACAGGGACTGGGTTCAGAGAGCTTCTGGAGAGCTAAACACTTGGAGAACACATGGAAGCCTCCCAACCCCATCCCATGAGCTCACTCCATGCGTCTCTTCCATCCACCTGTTCATCTCTATTCTTTGTAATAGTCTTTATAAAAAAATGGGAAGATAGAGTTCTGTAGGCTGCTCTAGCAGATTAACCAAACCCAAGGAGGGCGTAGTGGCAACTCCTATTTATAGCCAGTCAGTCAGAAGCATAGGCCACAACAACCTATGGCATCTAAGGGGGTGGCAGTTTTGGGGACTAAGCTCTCATCCTAGGAGACCTGATGCCATCTCCAGGTAGATGTGTCAGAACTGACTGGAATTAAAGGTGGTGTCAGCTAGAGAATTGCAGAATCCTCTGCAGAGCTGCTTGATTTATGGGGAAGAACTCCCACACATTTGGTGTCAGAAGTATTGAGTGACTGTGTGAGAACAGAGGAGAGGAAAAAATACTGGTTCTTGGATTTTTCTATTTCTAGAGTTGGTGTCAGAAGTTTTGTGCTCAGTAACTTGAGAGGATTAAAAAGCACTTTGGGGCTTTTCCTATTTCTCCTTATCAAAGTGCATTCTGTGAGTAGAAGGGAGCACGTTTTGCACCTCCTGGGGCATCAAGAAGAACAGGACATGCTTGCAGCATTCTTGCCAGCAATAACCTCGGAATTGCAAAAAGAGAGAAAAAAAAGCAATAGCAGGGAGAAGACTTCCCAGACTGCAGAGGCTCAGAGATGCAAGTGGGGAATTGACTTCAGGGATTACAAGAGAGCTTCATTAGATCACAGAGTGAAATTTCCTTTTCTTTTCTTTCTTTTTTTTTTGAGACAGAGCCTCAAGCTATCTCCCTAGGTAGAATGCCTTGGCATCACAGCTCACAGCAACCTCCACCTCCTGGGCTCAAGTGATTCTCCTGCCTCCACCTCCCAAGTAGCTGGGACTACAGGCACCCACCACAACGCCCGGCTACTTTCTTTTTTGGTTGTAGCCATCATTGTTTGCCGGGCCCAGGCTGGATTCCAATCCACCAGCTCAGGTGTATGTGGCTGGCACCTTAGCCGCTAAGCCACAGGCGCCGAGCCAGAACACAGAGTGAAATTTTCAATTGCACATTGATTTGCATTTGCCAATTCATATTATTTTGGGGATTTTTTTGCACTGAGAAAGCTGATTTTCTTGATCATACTATTGCTTTTTTAAGGAGGATACCAATCCTAATAAGTATAAAACAGAAAAAACACACAAGTGTAAAAGGCAGATGAGATCTGCAAAGAGAATTTGGAAAAAAAGAGGCCAACTTGGGCAGAAATATTGGGGACTGTTTCAGATCTCTAAGTATGTCCCTTTCTCTGCCACTGCTACCACCAGGCGTGTCCAACTGGCAGCCTGCAGGCCACATGTGGATTATGTGGACTTTTTCTCTTACCTGTGGTAGACAATACCATGAAAATAATGCATGGATCTTTTTTTAAATTTTATTTTACTAATCTGCTTTTGTTAGTGTTGATTTATTTGTTTATTTTTGCAGTTTTGGCCAGGGCCGGGCTTGAACCTGCCACCCCTGGTATATGGGGCTGGCACCCTACTCCTTGAGGCACAGGCGCCACTCAGTGTTCGTATATTTAATGCGTGGACCAAGACAACTCTTCTTCCAACATGGCCAAGAGAAGCCAAAGTATTGGACACCCTCGGCCTCCCTCAGAACTTTATGCCTGGTTAATTGAGAAGAGACAAGAGAGGGGCGAGAACGTGGTGGTGACCCATAGGGTTTGGTCTCCATAGTGGATAATAGGTTTTGTGCTGTTCATTTCTGTTGACCTGGACTGTAGGGTATGTGTAGGGGGAAGTACAGGTATTTTGACCTTAACCCCTCCTGGAAATTTTACAGGTAATTTTTGAGATCTTTAAAAAAAAGTTTTTGAGTTTTCGTGTCTTTTTGGGTCCATGACAGGATGAAATGGAATGGAATTAAAATCACTTTGCATAATAAAAATGGAGTCTAATGGACACTCACTGCTTCTGTTCTAGTTATTTGGTCTGCCATTCCACTTATGGGTGTGCAAAGCAGAAAAAGGATGCTGTCAAGTCGGAAACAGCTGATTCATGTTAGTAAAAGTTGGAATAATTGTTTGACTCATTTTAATAACTTCCTCACACTAACTATGAACTGAAACATATTATTATTTGGGTGGCTAGGATCTCGGTTGGTGATAACTTTGTCAGTATTCTCAAGGAAGAAATTGAAAAATTCAGGATCATAGAGCAATTTTCCTTAAAGAAGACTTATACCTTATCTACTTTCTGGGCAATCTATATGCCTTTCAAGAGTGTTGACTTTAGAATTTAATCTCCACGAAAGATGAAATTTTAGGAAGAGTTTTCCATTTTCCTCAGGCAGTCAGAGAATTGATTTGGGAACTTGAGGAATTACCCCATTTACTCAGGCTAGGGCTGAAGAAGAAAGATGTTTAAAAAGGGATTTTCTCCCTTTCCTTGGTCTCCCTTCTCCCTGCTTATAGTGGGCGTCCATGCCCTTCCCTCGCACACCTTGTCGCCATGCCCTGGAAAATTGAAGAAATCAAGGACTTTCTGGTCAGTAAGGACAGTGAGGCAAAAGGATGCCAAATCTGCCACAGTCTAGAGAAATACGGATAATGTGAAATTTAAAGGTTGATGCAGCAGATACCTTTATACCTTGGTCATGGCAGACAAACAGAAGGCCGAGAAACTGAGGCAATCTCTGCCCCCTGGTTTGGCAGTGAAGGAGCTGAAATGAACCAGACATGCTGATTTGAATTGCTTTAAATTTTTAAAAATTAAAAAAAAAATCAATAAGAAGGGATTTTCTCTGTGGGGTATGGTCAATAAACTAGAAACAGGAATGTCTCCACCTTTTTTTTTTTTTTTTTTTGAGATAAGGTGTTACTATGTCACCTATCCTGGTCTCAAAACTCCAGTGCTTAAGCAATTCTCCTGCCTCAACCTCTGGGTAGCTGGGACTATGAGCATGCATTTCTGTACTGACTCAATTCTTTCCTGTTTTTGTGCATAGATACTCACCATTGATTGCTAACCTTTGGCAAACATTGTTATACTCATGAGCCTTGAATTGTTAGCACCTTGTAAAATGGAGAGGGAGCTACCACCATTAAATGAGATAATACACCTACAATACTTAGAACCGGTGGGTTGCACCAGAGTATAAGCGTTACATAAATTTTAGCTAATATTATGTTTTAGGAATTGAAAAAGCTACCCCACCACGGAGGAATGAGGTGACCAAGGAGATGAGAGCAGTTTGGAACAAGAATGTACAAATGACACTGGAGACATTTAAACTCTCATCTTCAGGGCTTCTCATCTCAACCTTCTACCCAAATCCCGAAAAACAGTCTTGTATGTTTGGCTTCAGTTGTGTTGGGGGTCGGGGATCCTGGCTCCCTGAACCCAGGTAATCTGGGTCGATTACTGGACTAAGCTAGAAAGTTCAACTGAGGCATGGCAGTATCGGAAAGCAAAAGTGAGTGGAAACTGAAAATAAAACCTGGCAGTGTGGATAGAAAGTAAAAGTAACTTACACAAGTTACAGGGTCACCTGGGATTTTATTGAATTTTTTTTTTTTTTTGGCTGGGGCCGGGTTTAAACCCACCACCTCCAGTATATGGGGCCAGAGCCCTACTCCTCCAGCCACAGGCGCCTTTTTTTTTTTTTGAGACAGAGTCTCACTATGTCGCCCTGGGGTAGAGTGCTGTGGCGTCACAGCTCACAGCAACCTCCAACTCCTGGGCTTAAGTGATTCTCCTGTCTCAGCCTCCCATGTAGCTGGGACTACAGGCACCCACCATAACACCCGGGTATTTTTCTTCTTGTAGTTGTCATTGTTGTTTTGTTTTGTTTTGTTTTGCTTTTGAGACAAAGCCTCAAGCTGTCACCCTGGATAGAGTACTGAGGCATCACAGCTCCAACTCCTGGGCTCAAGCGAGTCTCTTGCCTCTGCCTCTCAAGTAGCTGGGACTACAGGCGCCCGCCACAATGCCCGGCCATTTTTTGGTTGCAGCCGGGATTCGAACCCGCAGCTCAGGTGTACGTGGCTGGCGCCTTAGCCAGTTGAGCCACAGGCGCCGAGCCGTCATTGTTTTTAGCAGGCCTGGGCTGGGCTGGAACCCGCCAGCCTCCGTGTATGTGGCTGCTGCCCTAACCACTATAGGCACCGAGCCCCATGGATTTTATTTAGGAAGAACAAAGAGAAAGTTTAGAGCACTTTCAAAGAGAGATGGCAGAGTCCCAGTCCTTTAGGAGAAAAGGTGAGAGAGAGACACAGAGGCCTGCAGGGGTATTAAACACTCCATTTCAAATTGGTTGCAAGTCTTTCATTGGCCTCTCTGCACCTCCAGGCAGTACTACCCTATTCTATTGGTCACTGGTTACCTAGGTTACTCCATACCCACATTCTCACGGGCCCTCCAGACTTCCTGGTTCAGCCGGCCAGGTTTTCCTCCTGTCCCGCTTGAACGCCCTTTCTTAGTGTCGCTTTGCAACTTGAATATCTATTGCGACATTAAAGGAAAAGAGGTCCCTAGAAGGCTAATACCTTGTGACAATGTGGAACCTAGACAAACAAGTCTCAGAACTTGTTCAAAGAGATTCTGGGCTGGTAGGGATGGAAGAATAGTGGGAAGGAGTACAATATTGTCCACAATCTCCATCTGAAGCATTTTATGCTGCCATTTGACTTTTTTTTTTTTTTTTTTTTTGAGACAGAGCCTCAAGCTGTCACCCTGGATAGAGTGCCATGACATCACAGCTCATAGCAACCTCCAATTCCTGGGCTCAAGCGAGTCTCTTGCCTCCGCCTCCCAAGTAGCTGGGACTACAGGTGCCTGCCACGACGCCGGGCCGGGCCATTTTTTGGTTGCAGCTGTCATTGTTTGGCGGGCCCGGGCTGGATTCGAACCCGCTAGCTCAGGTGTACGTTTAATCCATTTGTGGACCTAAAAGCAATTACATGATTTCGTATGGATTTGGCTATAAAATTCTGTTTTCTATTCAGGACACAGACCTGACCGCAGGGACCACTGCATTGGTCTTCCTTGTAGAAGCCTTTTTTTGCAATGAAGTGTCCCTGGTGGATCTGAACTGAACAGAACACAAAGCTGTTTGGGTTTTTTTTTGCCTCATTTACTCCAAAAACCCTTTATTTTCCTTACCTTTTATCTTTCTCATCCTCCAAAATACCCAGCACATAGTTGGCAGACTAGTCTTTCTAGAATGCTATATTGGCAAGATTCCAAAATGGCTCTATTGTATTTACTACACTGAGTCCCAGCCTGGGCTGGATGCAAGCTCTACCACAACTTGGCCTAACCATCACTTTTTTCCCTTCATGGGCATGAATCCTTCACCCTGGCGAAGCTGATCTCCTGCCCCTTCCAACCCTAAATCCTCTTCCTCTTGTCACTGAGCTAATTTCACCACTACCTCCAGGCTTCACCTGAAATCCACCTTTCCTGTGAAAACTTCCCAAGTAGTCTAGTCCATTCTGATTTTTTCCTATCTGAATTTTTATTGATGTTTGTAATTCAGATACATCAATTAAACACTGTTGAGCACCGACAATGCTTGGGACCATGATGCAAATTTATTTGTGTACACTATTATGTTTCTCATTGATTATGTGTATGCACCCAAGAAAACCTTAAGGATTGTATTATTTTCTTTTGTTCTTTCACAGAACTGGGCACGAAGTAGGAATGCAATAAACATATCCTGAATTGACTAAATTATTTACATGATAAACTTTATTAGGGTAATTAAACAGGTCGTTTGTTAACTTGTCAGCTTATTATCACCAACCACATAAACTGGGTGATGGGCCTTAATACTAAACATTGTTCCTCATTATGCCTGATCTCATTAAATCTTGCACAGTGACAGTCTGTTCGAAATTTTTTTTATTAATAGTTCATTTTCATAGCTCCAAAAAAGGCATTACATATTACAATCAGAACAACTAAAAACAAAACCTCACCTCTACAGAGATAGCCAGTGTGTAGACTTATTACATAGGCACATATTATTTTTGAAAAAGTAAACTGGTTTTACATAAAATTAACCACAATAGTGCAAGGAGTTACATTGAATAAAGATAGATGATAAATGAAGGAAAATGCAAGCCTTGGATTAGCTGAATTATTCATCGGATCTTGGGTTCATTCACCAGGACACACTAAAATTCACCATGGATGTGACAGCAGTGGAGGGCAAAGAGGGGTGCTCCTCTGTCACCCCCTGACGAGAACACTGATTCAAATGAATCTCTTGAATATGGTAAAGTTTCTCCAGGTTCTATTGGCAAGTGGAAACAAAGGTTAAATGAATGCTGGCTTAAGGTCAGAGGAGTTCATATCCTTCTTCCCTCATCCCCATACTTTAAAATCCTTACATTTGCTGTTGGGATCTGACCGTGTATCTGCTTTCCCAGAACCGCTCCCACAAGACACCAGTGGGGTAGCTCAGCCTAAAGCACACAGAGGCCAGTGACAGTGCTTACAGCTTGTCACAGTGTGGCTAGACAGTGTCCACAATCAGAATGCGGGTTTGATCTGAGGCAGGAACACAGCAACAGCACAGGAAGAGGGTGCTGGAATTCCTTCCTCTGTCTAGTTGGAATTGACCAAATACATCTAAGTACAACCAGAAAAAAACTAAAATCATACCTAAACACACTGCCAAAGAGATGCTGTTTTGTATAATAGCTTGTATGTGGTTTCACCTTTTTAAAACCACATTTTGTTGTTACTAAGAGACAGTGAGGATGGGAAGTGGAGGAGATGTTGCATTCTCTCATATCTGCTTTCGTCAAACTTACAAGAGTCCCAGGATGTTTGTAGAGTGTTTTCTTCATTTTCCGCAGTCTTATACTTGCTTAAAAGTACAGATGTATAAATTGGTGACCATCCTGACATCCCACATCCTAACATTCCTGTACCTTGGAGGGTTAGACCTACTTCTGCTTCAAACCCCAACATCCGTTTTAGAGGCTGATCTCTGCCTCTTTGCACTCACACCACTGTTTGTGGGGTGACGCCTGTGGAACTTCCAGAGTCGTCTTCCGGCTGATCTTCACCACCCTCTTTGATCCTCCTTCTTAATCTCTGTTGTGAAGGCAACTGCAAAATATAGGATTGTAGAGTGTTCTGTGCTTCTGTGGTCTGGGAAGGTGATTAAAAGTAGAGATGATAAAAAGGAGGAAAGATGGACCAGCCGATTTCCCCATTCCTCAAAATTTGAATTTCTTGGTTCTTAAGAATATATGAAGAGTAATATTGAATATATGAAGTATCACGGAAAGTGGCACCAAAGGATATTTTGCAAAGCAATTCATAAAACCAGAGCTCGAAAGGACCTGAGGGAACAATTAGTCCAACTTCTCCAACTTCCTCACTTTTTATTTGAAGGAATTAAAGCCTAATTGGGAAAATAGCAAGTCACTTAACATAGTGATTGTCTCCAGGACTCTGTCCCTTAAAGATTCACAGAAAGCCCAATTTTCCCCTAATAAATCCATACGGCAGACCTACCAGTGACTTCATAAAAACCCTGGTGTCCTTTACAGAAGCTGGCTGCTAAGGCGGCTCCTTGACTTGAGTAGATGCTTGATAAACGCTTATGGTTTTCTATTGTATACCCCTGCTGTGCAGCCTTTTGTTTCCTAGAGCTTCCTACTCTAAGACTTCACCTCTAGTTTTCTGAGGCTTGAAGCCCAAGGCTGTTATTTGTAATCTCTCTACATCTTTTCATATTGAAATTCTAGTTTTTAAAAACTGCTCTTTTGTAACTTTTTGTTATACTCAATTATTATTTGAGTCTCTCCAGGTGCTACCAAACATATTACTATGGATAGCTTCTGCCTTTACAGGCTTGGAACTGCAACTTGATGTATTTTCTCAATTCTCAAAACAAAGGGCTTTCTCTCTCCAGCAGATTTGCTAAGGCACACTAAAAGAAATGTAAAAATTCCACATTCTTATTTTAGTCGATACATGGGAAA
>CAUYRH010040835.1:0-13707 GCA_963574655.1 Perodicticus potto
ACCAAGGGTGATAAAGTGAGACTCTGTCTATAAAAAAAAAGGAAAGAAACATTTTAGTAAAGCGTTGTTTAAAAATAGTCTTTGGTACAAGATTTATGTGAGATCAGTGGCTGTCTAATGGGAAAACATGTCTATGCAAAAGCGTACAATAATGTCAGTTTCATAGGCTAGCTGTATGAATTAAATGACTTATAATTAATGAGTTTATCATGATGCCTACCGATAGCAAATGCTCATACAGAGCATGTTACTGCTGCTCTTCTTCTTTCCCCTTTATTTTGCTCCCGTGCTTCAAAAACAACAGACCCAATACTGAGCTCTCACAGTGCTGCCCACCCACCTCCCTCCCCTGGGTGGGGCAACCACCTGCTGGTCTGGGCCCACGAGGTAGTATTTTGTTATCACAAGACTGCTGTCAGATACTTTATCTCTGTGATGCATCATCTCATTTTACTAAGCCATTGATTAAAATCAAAGAAGATATAGCCTCTGACCCTGTTCGCTTTTTATTGTTGAAATCAAATCAGGGAATCAATAAAACTAAAAGAAAATAAATCTTTAAAATCCATTTGAAGTTGACATCTTCAAGGAGAAACTTTAGTTTCTGGGAGGAGGATATTTACTGTCTTCACCAGATGAGTAACTCCCTACCCTGTTTTGTAGCTTTCCTTCTAACGAAACACATATGCATAGTCTTCAGTTTATCTATCAGTTTGTCTAACCCTGCAAGTAATGAATTAAAATGCTCTCAGGTGAAATTAAAATCTCTCTCTTAATCTTTCTGATCACGTTATGTTTGAAGGAGATAGTGCAAATGAGGTTTGGTAATCTGGAGTGCTGTCAACATCTAAATAAAGGAGTGATGGAAGAAGTGGAAGAAATGTAATTTTTGGCTCACACTTGTAATCCTAGCACTCTGGGAGGCCGAGGCAGGAGGGTCCCTTCAGCTCAGGAGTTCAAGACCAACCTGAGCAAGAGTGAGTCACTGTCTCAAATAATAATAGAAAATTAGCTGGATGTTGTCCCTGGTGCCTCTAGTCCCAGCTACTCAAGAGACTGAGGGAGGAGGATCATTTGAACCCAGTAGTTTGAGGTTGCTGTGAACTAGGCTGAGGCCATGGCACCCTAGCTTGGGCCATCAAGTAAGACTTTGTATTAAAAAAAAATTTAATTGAATTTAAAAAATAAATAAAACCTCTAAACTTCTGTGGGGAAAAAATGGAATTTTTACCTAATAACCAAAGCTTGGAATTAATTTAGGTTTATCAAGTTTATTTTCTCAGCTCAAATATGAGTATATAATGACTATTTCTATATAGTTCACTAAACTGGAGGACTCGCTCATTAACACGGGTCAGTAAGATCGAGAATATTCTTATCAAACAGTACTAATTGAAACGGCTATCACTGTCTCTTGCTTGCTAAGTGCTAGCTTTCAGCTAGGCTTTGCACCAGGCATTTCGTAAACACAACATTAACAGACTCTCACAGAGACCCACTGAATTTTGTGTTGTCATACCTTGTGGATGTGGAATTTAAAAAAAATTAAAAGATTTGTCAGGATTAGTATGATTAGCAAGCTGTAGAGTCTGGATTTCTCATTGAACCTGCCAGGACAAGAATTTGCCCAGGTTCTTGCTTGAATGCCTCCCAACAGAAACCTAAATCACTGTAACACATGCCTGATATTAAAATTTATAATTTATTGGAAGTACAGAGAAGGTCAGTGGATAAGGACCAGCACTACTCTCAGCCAGGTGCAAAGAGTTCCAGATCCTACGTCCTTCAGAATAAATGTCCTTTTTTCCTCTCTTTTTTTTTTTTTTGGTAGAGTGTGGTGGCATAATCATCGTTTATTTGCAGCCTTCAACTCCTGAACTCAACCTATCTTCCCACCTCAACCTCCCAAGTGGCTGGAATTACAGTTGGATACCACTATGCTTTGCTAAATTTTAACCTTTTTTGTAAGGACAAGGTTGCTATGTTCCCTTGCCTTGTGTTTGATCTTCTGGCTTCAAGTGGTCCTCCTGCTTCAACCTCCCAAAGCACTGGCGTTACAAGATAAGTCACCATGACTGGCTTGTTCTTTTTTTTTCTATAATAAAAATAAACTCCAGCTATCAGTGGATTACAACAATAAACACTTCTGTCATTCTTATGCTGTTTGTATGGTTTATAGTTTGGTTGATCTAGGCTGGACTATACTGGGCAGGGCTGGAATCCAGCTTTCTGGTTGGGTTCACTGCTGCGTCTTCACTACTTGGGACAAATTCTTCCCATGGTGGGTCTCAGGAGTGCAAAAGAGAACAGTGATATGTGATGGCTCATAGATCCTGAAGAATTGGCTCACCATCACGTCTGTCCAAACTCCCTTGGCCACAGAAAGTTGCCGTCTGTGTGAAGGCAACATATTCTCCATCCATAATGGAGGGAGGCATTGCAAAGCCTCACGTTATGAAAAATGAATATGAAACTTTGACATAGACTGTGAAGAAGTGGGAAGAATATAGGAAGAGTTTTTGCAAATAAAACATGGACTTCAAAGCCCTACTCTCATGGTGTCGCTCTACTTATCTAAATGTATCTAAGAACGCTTACCTTGTGGAAATCTAGTGAAGATAAAATGAGAATACATATAAACCACATAGTAAAAATTAATATTAACCTTCCTCACTGTTTTGATGCCATAATTTTTAAATTTTTATATTATCTCATTCAAATCCAGTGACTCAATTGATTCTTGATCACTTGTTTTAGCCTTCATAAAATTTATTCACTAAATACTTATTGAGCTGCTAATTTTGACTGACTTTTCTCATCACTACCTACATCTATCTGGTTTTCATCTGCTTGCTTGGTTTCTGTGCATCTGTGTATTCAGATTCCTGGTGTATTATTTCTTCTCTAATTTACCATAGTTGGTCTGATTTTTGATTCATGACTTTACCTGAGTGAATGTGAATGGGTTTTAATGGCATTTGATTAATTTTTGAGCTCTATTAAATCTGTAAATTATGCTTATTCATTATTTTCTAATTTTAATTATCTAGTTTTCTATGTCCCTATTATTTAAACATATTTCAATGTAAGTGAGAAAAGCCTCCGTGCAAACTGGTTTAAGCAAGAGGAGAGCTTACCTGAAAATTCCAGGGCAAAGGGCAGGTCTTAGGAACAATTTATTGCAGAATTCAGTTTCCCTCTCCTCCCCTCTACAGCCATCCATCCTGCTGAATCAGCTCTATTGCCAATTAAATATAATTCCCTTTTTGGAAGCAAGATGGACTCAGTAACTCTGGACTAAATATTGACAAGTTAAATTAATCTTTCCTAGAGGATTCAGCTCAAGTTTCATGCACCTTATTGGTCCTATTGGTATACAAGTCTTATCTTGAACTGATTACCTTGAATTGAAAAAAGTATTCTTATTGTTGCCAGCCTAAGTGATACATGCTGCTGTCCAGGATGTAAGGGCTGATACACTCTCATCTCTGTTCATGGGCTGAAAGTTGGGAAAAGGAGGATTTTCTCAGATCAACACTGAGAGGAAAAAGCAAAAACAAAGCCACAACGAAAAATGTTTCCCATATATCCTTTCTGTCTTTTTTCACATTCTCTGTTTGTTGTTAAAGGCATTTTATTTAAATAGCTCCCATTAAAGGAAAAATTTAACAAATACAAATTAGGTATGTGTATAGGCAGGAGCTCTCTGGGTTTAACTGCCTCCAATCTCCTCTCCTCATCAACCCCAACTGGCAACAATAAATTTCACCCAATGACTGCCATAGATCTACATGCATTTATCCCATTGCGTAAAAAAACTAAGATTTTGTCTTTGGGGATCTGTAGACTTCAGCACTAAATGAACATTCTTCAGTTTCTTCTAAGATTTAAAATCTGGCAAGCAAATTATTTTTGACTGGCCATTTTGCCAACAAAGATAAGGTTGCAGAATATTGCTATTATTCACTGTCTGTTACTCAGATAATTCATTGACCCATGAAAATACTGGCCTCCCGCTTTCAGTAGTTTCTGGAATTTATCATCTTCCTCTTCCTCCTCATCCTCCTCCCTTCAACTAATTATTAATATATTATGGTTCACTCTTCAGTATCTACTGATGATCATAATGATGTTATAACATATATGTGACATATTGTATATTTCTGAGCTCTTTTTTATATATTACTTAAGCTCAACAACAATTTTGGAGGCAAGTATTAAGGCTTGGTTTACATGGATGGAGCTAGAAAATATTCTTCTTAGTAAAGTATCTCAGGAATGGAAAAAAAATATCCAATGTACTCAGTACTACTGAAAAACCAATTTATAATCACTCACACTTTCATATGAGAGATGAATCACAACTGTAGCCCAGGATGAAGGAGGGAAGGGGATGGGGAGGAGAGGAAGGGAAGGGAGGCAGGTGGTTTGATAGAGGGAGGGTTAATGGTGGGACCACACCTATGGAGCATATTGCAAGGGTGCAAGCCAAATCTATCAGGTATTGAACACAAATGTCTTAACACTGTGATTAAGTAAATGAGGTAAAAGCTACATTAATTAGTAGGATGTAAGCACTCCAATTTGTACGGATAATCAACACTTTGAATCCCACAAAGGCATAAATGTATTCATGATCTATGTATATATGATTTAATAAAAGGAAACAAAAAATACAGTTATATAAAAAATAAAAGGGGCGGGGCTCGGCGCCTGTAGCTCAATGGGCTAAGGCGCCAGCCACGTACACTTGAGCTGGCGGGTTGGAATCCAGCCCGGGCCCGCCAAACAACAATGACGGCTGCAACCAAAAAATGGCCGGGTGCCTGTAATCCCAGCTACTTGGGAGGCAGAGGCAAGAGAATTGCTTGAGCCCAGGAATTGGAGGTTGCTGTGAGCTGCGATGCCACAGCACTCTATTCAGGGTGACAACTTGAGGCTCTGTCTCAAAAAAAAGGGCAGAGGTTATTCTAGCAGTTTTCAGAGACTGGGCTGGGCTAGGGGACACGACTGGGAGCGTCGTTCTCTGAGCACAAGGGCAAGGCCAGCGTTGCTGCTGGGTGATGTGGGATTTGTACTCAAGGGCATGTCATAGCCTGCGAGGCTGTTTTACCCTGGGAAGTGACATCTGCCTCTTGACAATACTCCTGCTCGTACAAGTGCCTGGGGTCTTCAAATTCCAGCATAATAAAAAAAAAAGCACTGAATTTTGAGTTAGAAGGGCCAGCTTTGAGTCATGCCGATGTATCTCTGCCAGCTGCCCACGTGAGTCGGGAAGAGGACAGTGAGCTCTTGGACAACTGGCTTCCAACCCATAGGGACCAGCTTCCCCTTCTGCCCCCAACCTGGGTCTGTTGCCACCTCAGGTCCCCACAGCTCAGGCCAAACACTCTGGTTGCACCATTTCTTTGAACTAAGAGTCATTGGAGTGATTTGTCTTCTCTATAAATCCGGCCACCAATGAAGATGTTGAGGTGATGAGCTGGCCAGGGGGGACCCCCATAATTGAATAAAGTGATCCACATTGTCAGTTTCGTTGTTACAGCTAATGGGTGTCAGCATTGCCTGAAAGCATCCCTCTGGCCATGATAAGACACCCCAAGCCACAGCACTGTGGGCAGGCAGAGGCCAGGCCTGGGGGTGCTGCCCCAGCCAACGCTGCGGGTCTCGGTGCTTGCCCTCCCCATCTCCACAGCTGGCGACCTCACTTTGGTGGTTAGAAATTGCCAAGGCGAGAGTATTTACATCACAGAAGTAGGCAAATGCCACAAGTCAGAAGTTGCTATTTTCCGTAAAGCTAGTTATGAGACATTTACCAGCAGTGCATATTTCTTTCTTTCTTTTTTTCTGTCAACAAAACAAAGTATCTTTGCATATCACTGTGCAGATAGAGGGTCTGTGGACATGACCCCCTGGTTCCCATTCACTTAATTTAGTAGGGGCAGCTACTGTTTCTGAGTTCCCTACTAAGACCTGTTATGCTTTATAATGAGGAAGACATATTGTCTTCAAAAATTTCCCCCCACTCTGAGAGACCTCAAGTAAAAGTAATTCCCATTTGTGCTTCTCAGCACAGGGGCAGGATGTGCTGAGTTTAGAAACTCAAGTGCCTGCAGGTAAGGGAGCTCCATTTTCAGCTGGCTTTCACAAAGCCAGCCCCACATCTTTCTGCACATTGCATGATGCTGGGAAGACAGTAGGCACTCAATGTTTGCTCACTGGGAGGCAAGAACGCAGCAATGGCCATGACTTAGTTCACCCGTGAGCCCTAAATAATAACCGAAGCATGGAGCAAGGTTGAATACGCGCTTCTCTGTGACCCACAGGCCAGCACAGCATGAGTGTGAAAGCCACAAAGTTCATTATAACTGCAGTCAAGTAGGTATCGATACTTCACGTCTATGACTTTGACCTGCTTTTGAATGGGACCTCTGCTCCACATCCCCAAAGGGCATCTGTGTGAAAAAGACTGCTGACAACTTTTACTCTAGACATATCATGGTTGTCCTGCTAGAACCTTCTGTGAGGATGCCGCCATTACCCAGAGCCGTCATAGTCTCAGAGGTGAGCTGTTGTGCAGAGCAGGTGCAGGAATGGCCCCTCCCCAGTTTTCTGTCCCACTTCCTCAGACGCTGTCCCTTCGGCTCCAAACAAGCATGCCATGTCCCGAGACGCGATCACATGGAACGTTCCCAGCACCACATTTAAACACCTCTCTTAGAGGTCGCAAACAGTCCCTAGGCATGAGGAGGGGTGGGGAAGCCACCACCCACGATTCACCCTCTATGGACCTTATCAACTCAAAACAAAGTCCCCCTGTGTATCCTGGAGGCAGAGGGCACTATCTCCTGTTGTCCCAAAAATCGAAGATCTAAGATCTGAAGCTGACGAGTAAAACACTAAGAACGTGTGTCCATTCATTTGATTTTTTTAAGTGACAAATGTATCATTAAAAGAAATAAGAAGACATTCTTCTTTTTTTTGGGAAGAACTCCGTCTGTGCATTGGATGTGGATATAACACCTGGAATGGCTGCAGCCACCTTGTGCCATGAGGGGATCCACTCTGAGGACAATGTCCAAAGGTAGGAAGGAGCCACCTCTCATATTTTCTCTATTTTAAGAATAAAAGTAAAAAAGTCTTTCCCAGATCCCAATTCCTTATAAAAGTGAAATTCTCATGATTAGCTTTTAATAATGAGGACAAAGATTTTCCCCAGGGGTTGGAATAGCATCACCTGGAACACACTTGAGTGGGAAAGGATGAATATTCAAATTAAATAGCACTTGGTTAGAAAGGTGGAAGTGTGGAAATGGGTATTGGTGGGCAACTAATCCCCAGGGCCTGCTCTGTGGCCCTGTTCTGTATCCAGAGCACCACCAGCACCAGGGCCAACCACTTTCCCCCCGGATCCCCCACTCAATACGAGGGGAGAGCAGAGAGAGGAGAGGGCTTCGGGAGATTGCCAGGTGTGAAGACCAGACCTGCCCTCTCCTTTCTCTCCTGAACTTTAGCAAGCCGCCGCCGCCGCAGAACGTGCTGGAAGTCATTGGCGCCTCGTGAAGGGGAGTAAGTGTGCAGACGAGGGACTATGAGAAGAGGTCCACTGAGGCCGGCTGGCCGCAGACCCTTAGCCTCCTGTGGGCCGTGTGCACGCTGCGAGAAATGACTGGGTGTGGCTGTCTCACCCCTATCCCACCTTCTAGGAGGGTTGGTGTGGGGTGCCCCTGTGGGAGGGCCCATCCAGAGTCACACCTGCCACATCAGTTTGCGTTGCATTAGGAAGACTCTGCAGGGCTCTCCGTGAGAGAGCCACCCTGCCACACAGCTGCATTGTGGTGATGACAGAGGAGCAGTGGTGAGTAACAGGGCCAGTGGGGACTGCCACCCTGCCAGGAAAGAACCATTCCATCCCCCATCCCTCTGGCCGGTCAGTGCCTGGAAAAGGGAAGGGGAAGCGTGAAACAGCCGAGCTGTGCTTCTCTCGCCTGCTCCCAGCCTCTGCTGTCAAATTTTTCATCTAGCTTGACTGGGAGAGAGAAGAGATTTGAGATAGATCTCAAGATGTATTCAATGAAAACAGAGATAACAGGGGCCTCCTGCACAGAAGTGTGCGCTACAGGGCCTTGTGAGTGTGTAGTTAAGAAAATCTCCCCCAGTAACCCCCAAGTTTACTATATTGCCTCTCTCTTTCTAGCTGTACAGAATCTCACATGAGACATCTTCCAGATTCCATGACATCTTTTTGACACTTTCTGTTATTCAAATAGTCTTATCTCTGTTTTCATTGAATACATCTCAAAATCTGTCTCAAATCAAAGATACCCATGTCCCATTTGTAGCTCAGACACGATGCTATTACTGAGAATAAACAGAAACGAAGGCTCAGTGGATAAGAGGGGCTGGGAGAAGACCAGTTAACAAGCAATTGCAATAGTTGGAAAAAAAGACAATGGTGGCTAAGTAATAAGAGGTGGTGAGAAGCTGGAGAAAAGTGCACACAGGATACTTTCAGAGCTCCGAATGCCAGCTTTTGGAGACCAAAGTGTATAGGGATTAAAGGAGATGAAGGAGTTAAAGATAATTTCCTGGTTTCTAAGTGGGTTTTTGAGCCCCTTGATGAATAATGACACCATTTATTAAAACAAAGGCTGGGAAAACTTGGGCTAGGACAGATTTTGAGGAAATTAAGTTCAGTTTTGGAATATGACTAGTTGAAAGACTCTAAGAGGCTGCCATGAAGAAATGACCAGTAAGCAGACCAGTGGCAGGATACCGACGTGTGTGACTTTCACGCGGACACGAAGGGCTGGGAGGATACGCAGGCTGGGGAGAAGGTGCACAGAGAGAGGAGGGCTTGGGGGCTCTTTAGAAAAAGAAACTGGCACAGGAGTGTGAGGCTGAGAGGATCACCTGGGGCATCTGAGACTTCAGCATCAGCAGATGTTCAGGGAACAGAGTGACATGCCAAAAATTTAAAAAATTCAATAGGCTGGCTCAGCTGGTTACGGCATCAGCCACATGCACCAAGGGTGTTCGAACCTGGCCTGGGCCAGCTAAACAACTGCAACAAAAAACAGCCAGGCGTTGTGGCGGGTGCCTGTAGTCCCAGTTACTCGGGAGGCTGAGGCAGGAGAATTGCTTGGGCCCAGGAGCTTGAGGTTGCTGTGAGCTGTAACATAACAGCGCTCTACCGAGGGTGACAAAGTGAAAAAAAAAATTCAGTAGGGATGCCCTTGCTGGAAAATAAAACCACCGACTTTTACCTATAATGTCCAGGACTCCGTCCATCGTTGTAACATAAATATATGCTAAATGAAAAAAAGCAGATGATGACAAAATACGTACATGGTAAAATCAGGACAGAAGACGCAAGACGAATATTCTGTCAGGGCTGACTGTATTCACAGTGCTGTGAGAACATGAGCACTACTGCTCGTCCATGGCTCTGCGGGTGGCATGGGGTGGTCCCACTCCTCTCAGCAGACTTCCCAATCACAAAAGGTTCAAACCCAGCTCCTGCTGGGACACAATGTGATCGCATGCCAGAGAACTGACGTGCAATCTGATTTGGCAACCTCTGAGCCAAGAAGTTGGATTTGACCCAGAATTTGTTGGATTATTTCAGATTTTTAGGGGTTTTTCTCCTCTCCTTGATAAATGCTTCAGCCTAATCAAAAAATGTCAAACATCGCAATACTTCTAAAAAAAATCAATAAATCAAATAAGTGATTTTAATATGGAAATAATATGCAACACAGCCTTCTTCTCAGAACTGGACAGGGTCCCCTGTGCCTGAGGACCGACCCTTCCTTCCTGCAAACTGTTTCGTAAGTAATGCTGCCACCTAGCGGCCTTCTGGAGAATCACCATCCCACCAGGTTAGAACAGCTTTCAGCACATTTTAGTTTTGCGTGGGATTCACGACATTGATTTTTACCAACCTTTGAGATATAAATGTAACTACCTTTGAGAAATGTCTTTTTTTCAGGTCTGAGTCTTAAAACCACCATGTGGCAAACAATAGGTTGTTGAAAGCATCTCAGTGAAGATGAAAATACGGCAGAAGATAGAGTGATATGTCCAAATTCATCCAATTGTACACATTGCAATTCTATCGATTACACCTCAGTAAAAGTGTCTTAAAAATAAGAAAAGAAAAAGGAATTTAAAAAATCATGACAAAAAATAAAACACCTCCTTTGTAAAACTGTAGTACAATTGTAACAAATACAAACCTTCACAGATATCTTCTGGAGAAAGTAGTAAGTAAAAATAAAACACGAGTGATCAGCCACAAGGGGGAACAGCTGTTGGACCAGAGAAGCTCTAGAATCCTAAACTCAAGGAACCGTGCATGTGTTCAATGGAAATCTAAGTGACAATTTATAAGAACCTATGTCAGGAGCTTGGCTCACCAACTGGGCCAAATTGCTTCTTCCTGTCCTTTAAATTATGGTGTTTTCACAAAGGTAAAAAATCAGCTAGCATTTGTGGGTTTTTGCTATTTGCCCAAAGACAGATGTAAGCACTTTCTAAGGCTGTTATGTAATCTATGCCACTCTCTGAGGTGATGGTACTGATATTGGTCCCACTTGTCACTGTTACAAGAGGAACCGTGGCTTGGGGAAGTTAGCAAGGCAAATGAGTTTGGAGCCGGAATGTAAACCCAGACAGTCTGATCTCAGAGCCCGCACTCTGACTCCCTAAGTTGTAAATGATACTTTGCTATTGTGCTAAGAGGTATGTGAAGCAAATAGATGTCAGAGGTCCAGCAGGGTAGAACATCCTTTACAGAAAAGAGTCAGTTTCCGTTTTCTAGTTGAATGGTGTGAAAGAAAGTGGTCTCAGTTTTGTCACAGTGGCATTTGTCTTAGCTCCTGTTATATTAGAAACTACTAAAAAAGCATTTCATTCCTTTAATCATTTTAAAACTCTCCTGTGGACCCTCTTCAATGCCTGTTGACTGTGTGGATTGTCAGATATTTTGGTTAGTTATGCTTGTCACTGAGTTAGTGACATTTCACTTTGTGACACCTCGAGAGAGCAGTTTCTTCTTGTTGTCACTGCTCTGCGTTTAGGGTCACTGAGCACACATGTCCTGTCTGTCCTCACTGAGGTGTCTGTGCATGAGATTCTGAGGAGATGACCGGTCCAAACATGTCTCTGAAGATTATTTGAAGATGCACGTGGTTTATCCAAAGTACCATGTCACAGCCCACTACGCCCCTGAGCCGGCCCCGGCCCCTGCATCTCACACTGTAAGTTGTATCCAGATCACCTGGGAACTTTGCTAGAATGTGGGACCCGAGATTCTGCATTTTTGATCTAGCTCTTAGGGAAAGCCCCTGGTGCCAGTCTGTGGACCACAGTTTGACCTTGGTACTAAACCACCCACCTCTTCTTGGGTCTGGAGAGAAAATCTGGTTTGACTCTGACATCAAGGAAAAAAGCCTACCCCATAATTTTCTCTCTTTCCCAAGTTTTTATGTATCTGACCATAAAAATCAAGTTTGATATAAACTTAGTCATAAATTTTTATGTTTCTACACAAAAGTACCTATAAAAGCTATTTTAAAAATAGATTATTTCTGTTTGGGTCCTAAAACTATCAGCTCAAACATTTTTCTTTCTTGGCTTCAAAATTTTTGAAATTTATACTCGGGCTAAAGACGATATCATGAAGTGTCCAGGTCAAAACTTGTAGAATAATCTGTCCGAGAGCTGCCCGACCTCTAGTCCCATCTTGGGGCAGGCAGGTATAAGGCCTCCTTGGTCAGTCCAAGCTAAACGCAGAACTCTGGGCATGAAAGAGACTAAAATCAGGTTTCAGGGTTTCTGTGGACTAGCTCCCTGCCCTGGTGGTCTTATTTCAATCAGAGCTAATTTCGGAGTTTCCGAGGCATCTTCAGAGCTCCCTTTGCTTCTTTACTCTTCTAGCTATTGTCTGTATCACCCACCTTTGCTCTCACTAGGAGGCACATAGTACTTATAACAGAGGCAAAGGAAAAATATCTACTCTGAGTCTCCAGATCCAATGACACAAGCGTGAAATGAATGAGACAGTGTCAGAAAATGACCACTTTCAAAAGAAACAGGGATGGTTTTGCCTGCCAACTCTGCATAAGTACCTGAGCAGCATCGTTCAGCCAGGATCACGCTAAGGGAAGAACCGTGCCTGGCACCCAGGAGGGGACGGGCTTCCTCTACTTCACTAAGGTGAAGCGTCCTTGGAGCAGTATGGCTGTTCCCGTGGTGCACGCAGGAGGCGCGTGTCAGAGAGAGCCCTGGGGCAGCAGAAGGAAGGGCGCGTGAGTCATGAGAAACTGTGAAAGAGCAACAGGCTTCAAAAAGGCAGAGCGGGATGGCAAGGGAGCTTCAAACTGTTACGGATCCAGGGAAACAGAGGCATTTCCTTCTTTTTTTTTTTTTTTATTGTTGAATCATAGCTGAGTACATTAGTGCAATCAAGGGGTACAGTGTGCTGGTTTCATATACAATCTGAAACATTTTCATCAAACTGTTTAACATAGCCTTCATGGCACTTTCCTAGTTATTGTATGAAGACATTTGTATTCTGCATTTAGTAAGTTTTGTCTGAACCCGTCTAAGATGCACCATAGGTGTGGCCTCACCATTTACCCTCCCTCTACCCATCCTCCCCCATCCCCTCCCCTCCTTAGCCTTTATTCCTGCTGGCTTAGATTGGAGCTTCCCAGCTCCGCTCTTATCAGTACCCAATCAGTACCCGTGCCTTTGATCCCAATGGCTTGTAAGTTAATACAACCACTGACCTCCCCTCTACACTTCCAACTACCTACTTGACTGTCCCCTTTGGATTTCTAGTACATGAAAATCCAGATTCTTGCTGTCCCCTGATAGTTGGCTGTGCACACCGTAAATCTAGGAGTCACTCCTGTCCCTCCTTCTTGTCAGCGTTCTCTACCCAATGCCACCAAGCCCTACTGGTTTTGCCTCTTAAGCATCTCTCTCATCCACCTTCTTCTCTCCATGTCCACCCCCAGCATTGTGATACTAGATACTGCTGTCCCTGGGCTGCCGTGATCATGCCCTGTTACTCACTCATTGACTCCTTTGCTTCACCCCAGAGGAGTCTTTCAAAGTTGTGATTATGATAGACTCAAGGTGCTTCAGCAGCCCCCGTCACATCTGTCAGGTCTGTCCAGGTGCCTCAGGGGCCCCCATCACATCTCAGGCTCTGGCCTGCACTTCCCTTTCCAACCTCACATTGTGGGGTGGGGATGGGAGTTACGATTAATTCAACACATGCCGTAGCCCCGTCATGTGGAATTCCTTATTTTTCCTGAAAGTTCTACATTCTGTGAAGCCACTGGCCAATGAGATGCTTTTACTTTGCCTAGAGTTTCCTCTCCACGTCCCATTTATTCTTCTTTTCCCACATCCTGATAGTATCTATTTTAAATCCAAGGTTTAGCTTAAGCTCACCTGTCCGCAGGAGCCTCTCTGAAGGCCCTCCCTGTCACCCTCTGCTCTCTGCTCTGCACCAGAGCCCCTGCTCTCTCGTTTCTTTCTTTTTTTTTTTTAATAAATACATGTATTTTATTATTCTTCATTACATTATTTCCCCACCCCCCACCCCTCCGTGGTAAGACAGAATTGATTTACAGAAAAGAATACAGAAAACACCAAAGCTCCTGGTAGAGGGAGAGATTTCAAGTGGGGAGA